>JARQOC010000003.1:9120848-9287369 GCA_033576535.1 Allobates femoralis | reverse complement strand
ACCTCTGCCACCAGCGTTATCTAAGGGTGATCTCTTCTTCTACTGATCTACAATGACCCTCCCGAATGATTCCATTGTGCAAACTTTTTCGGAGTGCGAAATGAGAGAAGGAAATTTCTCCTTGTACCGTGGGTCAAGAAAGGCGGCCAACCAGTATTTGTTGGTGGCCAAAATGTCTGTCGAGTTATGATCTTGGACATGAACTGTGCCGTGTGGAGCAAACTACAAAGAGCCAAAGGTTCAGCGTCCTCACCAGGATGAACAGTAACCATCCCCTCCTCCTCACGCTTCTTTGTCTCCTCCTTCACCACCTCCTCTTTGGGCCATCCATGCTGGGCAACCATACAGCTGGGATTGGGAGTCCCCTCTGTAGCACAGACAAACAAGTCCTGTTCCTCCTCATGCTCGCCTTCCTCTTCATCACCCAATGTGTGTTGAGTATATTGGCTAATGTTGGGCTGCGTAATTTCACCCATTGGAATGAGGAGCAGGAGGAGGAATATGGGAGGCAGCAACTAGCATATGAGGACTCATGGCAGTTGGTCCCCTATTCTTGTCGTGGGTAGGATATGTGATGCCCTAGGCTCAGACTCTGTCCCACTCTCCATCAGGTTCACCCAGTGTGCCGTCAGAGAAATGTATCATTCCTGTCCACAAGAACTTGTCCATGTGTTCTTAAGTGGACTTTCCAGGTTACAGCATTGGTCAGAGCATGGTTGATATTTTTTAACCCGTGCTTCTGTAACGCAGGGATGGCGCATCGGGCAAAATAGTGGTACCTAGGGACAGAGAACCATTGGGAGGCCACTGCCAATAGGTGGCAGAAAGAGTCAGTTCCCACATGCCAAAATGGCAACATTTTCTTGTCTAGCAATCTGGCAATGTGGGTGTTTAGTATTTGTGCCTGTGGGTACATGGCTGGGTATTTACTCTTCCTTTCCAACATCTGGGGCAAGGAAAACTGACCGCTTCGCTGAAGTGTATGTGGTTGCTATTGAATGTTGTGTATGTGCAAGTGCAGGTTGAATGTAGAAGGTATGAACACCTGCTTTTTGGACAGCAGATTGGGATAGACATAGGACTAGGGACTTCGCAGTGGTTTCACCCTGCGACACAGGTTTTGTACCCAGGTGTTCCACTTTCTCACTGGGATGCTTGGCTGCCATGCACTTGCGCTCAGATTGGCATTCTTCTTGCCTTTGCTCAGCTTGGTTTGGTAGATGCTACAAATTACAGTGTTTTTGTCTGAAGAACTATCAGAAAAAGCTCCCATACAGTGGAAGAACGTCCCCTTTGCTTGAGATCTGGCAGAGTAGGTGTGATTTTGGGAACAGTTGACCCAGTTCTCAGTCTGCCTCTTCCTGCTTGTTTTGGTGCTGTGGAACCATACCCCTCTGCGCTTCTCTGCTCACTATGTGTGCTACCGGCCCAAGTTGGATCAGTGGCCTCATCATTGACTGCCTCTGTTTCCAATTCCTCAATCTGATTCTTGAGTTGAGATTTTAGACTGACCTGATAAAAACTGTGTCCTATCATCATCATCTTCCACCTCTTGAGAGAGTAATTGATGTTCCCCAGCATGGTTTTCTTCTGGCCGTAGGTGCTCAAATATTTACATATCAACGCACGCCTCCCCCTCATGTCCTTCTTCAGTGGTTCATGGTGAGAGGCCAGAGACAACAAGAGGACACGTACAAAAGAGATCCTCGGAGTGGCCAAAGTTTGGGGTCATTTGTCTCCTGGGACTCATAATAGGGGGAGGAAGGACGACCAAGTTGAGGATTGGCTGGCCCAGCCTCTTGGCTACTGAGGCTGGACTGTGTGGAGAATTTGGTGGTGCTGCTTGTGAACTGACTAGCAGTATTGTCTGTCATCCAACCCTGAACCTGCTCACACTCTTTTGGCTTCAACACAGCATTACGGCGCAGACCGGAAAATTATTACAGGAATTCCATGTCAAGTGATCCAAAAATGAATATTTTTTTTCCCTGACATCTTCGGATTTTTTTTCTTTTTTTATTCTATATGAAGTACAACTTTAGTTAATTACAAAAAAAATGTTTTGAATTTTTTTCTTCATCAGTTAATTTTTTACAGATTTTTAAAGTTTTTAAAAAGTGTGAATTTTGGCCTGGTATGACTTTACATTTTCTATCATATCTCGGGCTAGAAATAAGATAGAGAGACAAAATAAACACCGTTGTACTCAGAATTGTACAGGCTTTCACCAGATATGTCACAAGAGTATTTTTTCGCGGCCGCACCTGCCGCAAGTACCAAAACCGCCCTTGCCGCACCTGCCGCAAGCCCGCATATACATTGTATGGGGTTTGCCGCAAGTGTGCCGCAAGTGCAGCAGTTATGCAGTAATCGCGGCAGATGCGATTTTTTCACCGCATCTGCCGCGATTTAAAAAAAACACTGATGTGAAAGCAGCCTTACTTGTGTTCTTGGTTATATTTGTGCAGAGATTCAACTTGGGACCTGTCAAATTTATATATTTTTTATTTTATGATTGTATGAGTTATTACAACTTATTGAATAAAACATTTATATGCAACAAAAAAGAAACACAAAACACAAATCCCGTAAGTGCCAGGATAAATACATCTTAATCATCAGAACACAACGCTCAGCATTTTCAACCTGAATGCATTGAATAAACCAAAAGAAAAAAGGTGATCATATCCTCAAGTTTGATTAAAGAGAACCAAAAATGTTAACCCAAGTTATAAATGTAAATTTGTTTTCTATTATATCACTAAACATGACATTTATGAAGTGTTCTATATGAAGTAAAACTTTAGTTAATTATTAGTAAAAAGTTTGGAATTTTTTTCTTTATCAGTTAATTTTTTACAGATTTTTAAAGAATTAAAAAAGCGTGAATTTTGGCCTGGTATGGCTTTACATTTTCTATTATATCTCGGGCTAGAAATAAGATAGAGAAACAAAATAAACACCAATCTACTCAGAACTGTCCAGGCTTTCACCAGATATGTAACAAGAGTATCTTTGTTAATTCTTTACCCATGCGATCGTAAACTCAAAATTTTAAAACAGATTTCCGAAAAATTGGCATAATTTAAAATTTTCCAAAACTGCCCATGTGTCTGCTATGCTCTTAACCTCAACTGTACCAAATTTCAAGTTGGGATCGCGATGGGATCATATTTTAAAATATTTAACTATTATAGTGTCAATTCGAAAATCTTGAATTCAGATCTGTTCAGCCTGTGGTCTGAAAGTGTGGAGTCTATATTCACCAAATAATCCATGATTTTTAGACATTACTGTATTATTTTGATATGTTACAGCTTAGAAGCAGGAGAGGACATATAGGAGAATGCTCTGTTAGGGCTCAACCTGAGAATGAACAATATTGTATTGAATATTGTACAAACCAGGACTACGAAGAGGAGGAGAGTTTGTTAAAACATCGGTTACAGGAAGCCGAACCCATCAAAGGGACTCAGCAATCCCACACTTTGATTCCATGTAGTGAAGCAGAAATAAAAACAAGGATGTTTTCATTCAGTAAAGACAGTGAAGTCCATGTAGTGGTAGAAGGTGGCACAAGATTGGCAATGGATGACATAACTGGCTATGTGACCTGTGAATATGGTTGGCGCTGGTGGCTGGCTACTGTACTCTCCAAAGACTGTGAAAATGAAGAAGTAGAATTGACTTTATTGCATCCTTCTGGTCCAGCGCCATCATTTGTGTATCCAAGAAAGCCAGACATGTTAAAAGTGCACAAAAGTCAGATAATAACTCAGGTGGAGCCGAACAGTGACAGGCCGTACATACTGTGACACAAAAGGAAATGGCAATTGCTAGTAAGCGTTTATGGACAAGATTACATTTCACCCACTAGAAGGGACAAATTGATGATAAAAGGCCACTTTAAAAACATACTATTAATTGTTTGATTAGTTCATGTTTTATAGAATGATGATTTTACTACTGTACTATTCTTATTAAACACTTCATAAATCACATGTTTAGTGATATAATAGAAAACAAATTTACATGTATAAATAGGGGTTAAGGTTTTTGGTTCTTTTAATCTTGTTTCATCAAACTTGAGGATATGATCACCTTTTTCTTTTGGTTTGTTCAATGCATTCAGGTTGAAAATGCTGAGCGTTGTGTTCTGATGATTTAGATGTATTTATCCTAGCACTTACGGAATTTGTTTTTTGTGTTTCTTTTTTGTTGCATGTAAATGTATATTTGTGCAGAGATTCAACTTGGGACCTGTCAAATTTATATATTTTTTATTTTATGGTTGTATGAGTTATTACAACTTATTGAATAAAAATTCAATAAGTTGTAATAACTCATACAACCATAAAATAAAAAATATATAAATTTGACAGGTCCCAAGTTGAATCTCTGCACAAATATAACAAGAACACAAGTAACACACAGGCATTTTTTCACAATTTTCAAACTAACATTTATTTCACAATTGCGCATCAAAATTGTGAATTTGATTTTTCCCAAACAAAATATAAAAAAATATAGTCTTGTGACATATCAAATGAAAGCTGTTACTTTTCTGAGTAAAATGATCCCTCTCCTGCTTCATTATCTTATTTCTAGCCCGAGATAAAAAAATGTAAAGCCATACCAGGCCAAAATTCGCACTTTTTTAAAACTATAAATATCTGTAAAAAATTAACTGATTAAGAAAAATATTCAAAACTTTTAATTTGTAATTCACTAAAGTAGTACTTCAAATAGAAAAATGTTTTTAAAAAATCTAAAGACGTCAGGTAAAAAAAAATATTCATATTTAGATCATTTGATATGGAATGACCCATTGACGCTATAATAGTAAAATATTTTAAAATATGATCCCATTGCGATCCCAACTTGAAATTTGGTACAGATGTGGCTAAGAGCACAGCAGACATATGGGCAGTTTTTGAAATATTTAAATGATGCCGATTTTTCGTAAATGCATTTTAAAATTTTGCGTTTGCGATCGCATGGGTAAAATATCAACAAAGATCCTCTTGTGACATATCTGGTGAAAGCATGTACAATTCTGAGTAGAACGATGTTTATTTTGTCTCTCTATCTTATTTCTAGCCTGAGTTATGAGGAGAAATGTAAAGGCAGCAACACCCAAATTCGCACTTTTTTCGAACTTTGAAAATCATTTAAAAAAAATTAATTTTTTTAAAAAAAATTTCTCTTCACATTTTGCATTGTCTGACATGCTATTATCAAATAACAAAATCTCAAAGTAATTAAAAATATAGAGGTAATTGGTTCACTTGACATGGAATGGCCCAAACCTAAAAGTAGATACATCAGCCTTCTTCTGACTTGTCACACTGCCTTAGCACCCCCCTTCATCAACTCCACACCAATGTCCATGTCCCAGTCCCTTAACGCCAGGATTTGGCATATTACATTTTTGGGATGTATATCGTATATACTTCAGGTGGCAAGAAAAATGTAACCCCAAACAGGGTGCAGAGGTCTCAGTCTTTACACGACAACAAAAAATGGTAGTGCTGTATTTAACAGCATTTCAAATAGCTCACTAGTATACTGTAAACATTCTGGACTTTTATCACAGGCCAAGCAAAATTAGGGGTATCAATAGGCCCAGTGGTTTTAAAAGGACAACAAAAATGGGACTATTCTATTATGTAGTATGCAACATGAGGTGAAAATGTAGCCCTAAAAAGAACTATTAGTCTAACGGATCGCTACTCTGCTTTCTCTCTCCCTGCTCCCCAAACTCTCCCTACACTATACTCACAGCCAGCAGAGATCTATTGCTGCCTTGATGTAACTCTTAAAAGAGTCATTGGTCTAATCTGCAGGTACTGGAACGCTACTCTGCTTTCTCTCTCTCTGCTCCAAATTCTGTCCCTACACTATAGTCAGCTAGTAGAGACTCGATGTAGCTCTTAGAAGAGCTGTTGTGTTATATTTAGGTGGGAGAAACACTCTCCCGACACGCTGCTCGCTCTTTCCATACGCTTACTCTATGTTGCAATGTACGCAAGATGGCGGATGCAGGGCTTATATAGACCCTATGATGCTAGGCGGCCAGCCAATCACAGGAATGTCACAACCCTAACATGGCTGTGGCGTTACTGTGATTGACAAGCAAACCCTGCATGGTTAGTGGCTGAAAATCATTCACCAATCATGCTGCATGGGACACTCGAATCTCGCGAGGCGAGCACACCAAGTAGCTTGAATACTGTGATATCCGTGCAAATAGTGACGAGTAGACTTGCTTTTCACTATTACCTATAATAGGTTGATGCTGAAACAGATATATTAGGGAGACTGAGGAGTGGAGAGGGGATGAGTGACTATATGGGGATGTAGTAGAAGAGATCACAGGTGAAGAGAAGAAGCTGTAGGAAAAGCAAGACAAGATGTCTCTCACAAGGATCAGTGAGTACATTTGTGTTTACCATGAACAGGATCATGAGCGGTGACTTGTCTGTAATAAAATCATAAATACACATTACTATCATTATACTATAATCTCCTTATACCAATAGAGCCTATTCTCTGCGTAGGCCCCGTGGTGTTAGTGTTTGCAGGGTGTGTATCCAGAACAATCCCTCTGTTTGAGCAGCCTCACATGATTATCACCTCTCCTAGGTCTTGGGACCTGTTGTATAACCTCAAATCTAAACTGGGAGACTGTAGACCATGCTTCTCTAGAGAGGTGTGGTAAGGGTGGCCATGTCATACCACATAGTATGCCGGATTTGTGGTCTCGCCTACATATATTGGACCACAAAGTTGGTCTTCCATGTATAGAAGCCTTTACTATGATGTGTTTTGGGTCAGTGGATGCTCTTGTTTGCTAGTCTTTAGGAAGACAGCCTGGACCTGGGACTCACCCATTGAACACCAGCACTCCTTTCCCTTGGGCAGAACACTACTCATACACACACAGGGTGAGGATACCACTCTCTGGTAAGAGTTTATTGGGTCACCAGCAATCAACAGCAAGTAGTACATACCCAGCAAGGACACAAGATGGTTCATGTGACAGAGTTATACCCTTCAACTGGCACGCCAAGGATCAAAACCTCCGCCATTGTGGAGGAACGAGGACCAACTACCCCAATCAACTGCACCCCGCTTTTGGTTTGCACCTTCTTAGGAAACTGAGCACAGCGTGGTAGGTGACATGATTGTCTCAACTTGAGTTCCCCAAATTAATTTGTGGTCTCAATGTCGGGCAGCAGAACAGTTCTGTAATCCACCAGTTTGAAGCGTGGTTCCTAGGCTGAGGTCCTGTAGAATCACCGTTGATAGGACCAGACCTCTTTTTATAACCTTCAGCTCCCATTTCAGTGCCCCACAGGATTAGTGCCTGATAATCATGGCTGTTCCCTCTTTGTTCACTACTTACATCTGACTGCATAATTGTCCTCTAAATGATGCAGATTAGTACATCGCAGGGGGCTAATGCAATCTATAGTCAGCAGGCATTCTACAATGCAGATAAACGGGGGCACTGGATAGTCTCACATAAAACAATGGCTCATGTCCCTTTATATGCAGAACAAAGGAATAGTATGTCTGGAATAATTAAGAATAGTTCAGTACCGCACAAATGGCCAGATGCTGAGTCCTCACATCAGTGAAGAGGCAGGAGAATGTTCCTCTTTCGCTGATGCCCTAATATTGTTTGGGGATGTGCATCTGGCTTCCAAAATCTGCACTTACTGAATGATCATGAGGGTTGAGTGGTCTTCTTAGACATCTTATACGCCGGTATGGTCCTGTAAGTATGGCTCAAGTTATGGGAGCAGGGTGAGATGAAGTAGCTCGTAAAAAGAAATTGAACGCAGCTGGTTTGCTGAAGATGTTAGTCCGTAGAGTGTTAAAATGATCACATTTAATCACAATATCAAGAAAATCAAAAGTATGCAGAACATAGTGGTAGGTGATCGAGATGGTTACATCATTAGTGTTTTATTCCTTCATAAAAGTCTTAAGGGCAGATATTGAGTCATGCCAGATCAGGAAAAAATCATCTATGTATCGCATCCAAAAATGGTCCATGGCTGCGTGAATGTGTGACATGAATAGGTCCCTCTTCCACAAACCCCCTAGGAACATATTTACATACAAAGATGCACCGGATGCCACCACTGCAATGCCCCGGAGCTAGAGGTGGAAGGACTCAGTGAAAACATAGAATAATGGGTGAGTGTGAATTCAAGAAGTTGAATAATGAAAGAAGTGAAATCCAGAAAGAAAGTGAATGCCAGGGAAAAAAAACCCCCTCCTTTCAAGGCATCCTTTTAGCGGATGGCACTACTCAAGTGTGACCCAACCTTATTCTATTTTTATTGCTGTTTATTGCATTTTCTTTGTTGCTAGGCAGAAGCATTGCTTTTTTAGTATTCTGTCCCTTCCCTCTCTGTAACTTGAGTGATCTCAGTTTTCCCCTCTGTTCTTTCCCATCTAATCATATTGCAGCCATTTTAGAGATACGACATGTTTTTCTGCTCTGTGAAGAATCACTCTTTTTACCTGCTGCATTGTACATCTATACAAGATTGTAAGTGAAAAGCATCTCCACTTCTCCTGCATTTTTACTACATTGTCTGTGTGAAGTCCACGGCAGATAGAGATATGGATATATTCCGAGCGCTGACGATCAAAAGTCAGAGTCCAAATCTTTTTCAAACATTCTTATTGGCCTACGCCAATACGGCAGCGCTCGGGATATATCCATATCTCTATCTGCAGTGGATTTCTTATGGAAAGTGGATAAATGCAGCAGCCGGTGTTTCACACGTGTTATAGTGGTTGTGGCTCCCTCAACCGAAAGAAGTGAGCAGAACTATCTTGGCACGGCATCTTTATTTATGTGAGATGAGACCCTATTTGAGCTCTTTATTGCAGTTTTTACAATGCCTGTGTGGCTGAGTTGTTATCTGAGACACCTTCATATAAGCGTGAGTACGATCGATATGAATACCCAGTATAAGGATTGTTCAGGCATCTTCCACATCTTTGAAGCTGTGTATCAGAATACTAGGTAAAAAAAACTGGTAGGGTAATATAACAATTGTAATTGGGGAATGCCTAAATTGCGCTAATCTACAGCCTCGTCCAGAAGCCTCAAGGATGTAGATATCTTGCTAATTCACAGACTTGTCCAGAAGCCTCAAGAATGTAGATATCTCGCTAATCCACAACCTCGTCCAGAAGCCTCAAGGATGTAGATAACTCGCTAATCCACAGCCTCGTCCAGAAGCCTCAAAGATGTAGATATCTCCCTAATCCACAGCCTCGTCCAGAAGTCTCAAGGATGTAGATAACTCGCTAATCCACAGCCTTGGCCAGAAGCCTCAAGGATGTAGATATCTCGCTAATCCACAGCCTAGTCTAGAAGGCTAAGGGATGTAGATAACTCGCTAATCCACAGCCTCGTCCAGAAGCTTCAAGAATGTAGATAACTCGCTAATCCACAGCCTCGTCCAGAAGCTTCAAGGATGTAGATAACTCGCTAATCCATAGCCTCGTCCAAGAACCTCAGGGATGTAGATAACTCGCTAATCCACAGCCTCGTCCAAGAGCCTCAGGGATGTAAATATCTCGCTAATCCACAGCCTCTTCCAGTAGCCTCAAGGATGTAGATAACTCGCTAATCCAAAGCCTCATCCAGAAGCCTCAAGGATGTAGATAACTCGCTAATCCACAGCCTCGTCCAGAAGCCTCAAGGATGTAGATAACTCGCTAATCCACAGCCTCGTCCAGAAGCCTCAATGATGTAGATATCTCGCTAATCCACAGCCTCATCCAGAAGCCTCAGGGATGTAGATAACTCGCTAATCCACAGCCTCGTCCAGGAGCCTCAGGGATGTAGATAACTCGCTAATCCACAGCCTCGTCCAGGAGCCTCAGGGATGTAAATAACTCGCTAATCCACAGCCTCGTCCAGTAGCCTCAAAGATGTAGATATCTCCCTAATCCACAGCCTCGTCCAGAAGTCTCAAGGATGTAGATAACTCGCTAATCCACAGCCTTGGCCAGAAGCCTCAAGGATGTAGATATCTCGCTAATCCACAGCCTAGTCTAGAAGGCTAAGGGATGTAGATAACTCGCTAATCCACAGCCTCGTCCAGAAGCTTCAAGAATGTAGATAACTCGCTAATCCACAGCCTCGTCCAGAAGCCTCAATGATGTAGATATCTCGCTAATCCACAGCCTCATCCAGAAGCCTCAGGGATGTAGATAACTCGCTAATCCACAGCCTCGTCCAGGAGCCTCAGGGATGTAGATAACTCGCTAATCCACAGCCTCGTCCAGGAGCCTCAGGGATGTAAATAACTCGCTAATCCACAGCCTCGTCCAGAAGCCTCAAAGATGTAGATATCTCCCTAATCCACAGCCTCGTCCAGAAGTCTCAAGGATGTAGATAACTCGCTAATCCACAGCCTTGGCCAGAAGCCTCAAGGATGTAGATATCTCGCTAATCCACAGCCTAGTCTAGAAGGCTAAGGGATGTAGATAACTCGCTAATCCACAGCCTCGTCCAGAAGCTTCAAGAATGTAGATAACTCGCTAATCCACAGCCTCGTCCAGAAGCTTCAAGGATGTAGATAACTCGCTAATCCATAGCCTCGTCCAAGAACCTCAGGGATGTAGATAACTCGCTAATCCACAGCCTCGTCCAAGAGCCTCAGGGATGTAAATATCTCGCTAATCCACAGCCTCTTCCAGTAGCCTCAAGGATGTAGATAACTCGCTAATCCAAAGCCTCATCCAGAAGCCTCAAGGATGTAGATAACTCGCTAATCCACAGCCTCGTCCAGAAGCCTCAAGGATGTAGATAACTCGCTAATCCACAGCCTCGTCCAGAAGCCTCAATGATGTAGATATCTCGCTAATCCACAGCCTCATCCAGAAGCCTCAGGGATGTAGATAATCCGCTAATCCACAGCCTCGTCCAGGAGCCTCAGGGATGTAGATAACTCGCTAATCCACAGCCTCGTCCAGGAGCCTCAGGGATGTAAATAACTCGCTAATCCACAGCCTCGTCCAGTAGCCTCAAGGATGTAGATAACTCGCTAATCCACAGCCTTGTCAAGAAGCCTCAGGCATGTAGATAACTCGCTAATCCACAGCCTAGTCTAGAAGGCTAAGGGATGTAGATAACTCGGTAAGCCACAGCCTCATCCAGAAGCCTCAGGGATGTAGATAAATTGCTAATCCACAGCCTCATCCAGAAGCCTCAAGGATGTAGATAACTCGCTGATCCACAGCCTCGTCCAGAAGCCTCAAGGATGTAGATAACTCGCTAATCCACTGCCTCGTCCAGAAGCCTCAAGGATGTAGCTAACTCACTAATCCATAGCCTCGTCCAGAAGCCTCAAGGTTGTAGATAACTCGCTAATCCACAGCCTCGTCCAGAAGCTTCAAGAATGTAGATAACTCGCTGATCCACAGCCTCATCCAGAAGCCTCAAGGATGTAGATAACTCGCTAATCCACAGCCTCGTCCAAGCGCCTCAGGGATGCAGATAACTCGCTAATCCACAGCCTCGTCCAGAAGCTTCAAGGATGTAGATAACTTGCTAATCCATAGCCTCGTCCAGAAGCCTCAAGGATGGAGATAAATCGCTAATCCACAGCCTCGTCCAGAAGCCTCAATGATGTAGATAACTCGCTAATCCACAGCCTCGTCCAGAAGCCTCAAATATGTAGGTAACTCGCTAATCCACAGCCTCATCCAAAAGCCTCAATGATGTAGATAACTCGCTAATCCACAGCCTCGTCCAGAAGCCTCAATGAGGTAGATAACTCGCTAATCCACAGCCTCATCCAGAAGCCTCAAGGATGTAGATAACTCGCTAATCCACAGCCTCGTCCAGAAGCCTCAAGTATGTAGATAACTCACTAATCCACAGCCTCGTCCAGAAGACTCAATGATGTAGATAACTCGCTAATGCACAGCCTCGTCCAGAAGCCTCAAGGATGTAGATAACTCGCTAATCCACAGCCTCGTCCAGAAGGCTCAAGTATGTAGGTAACTCGCTAATCCACAGCCTCGTCCAGAAGCCTCAAGGATGTAGATAACTCGCTGATCCACAGCCTCATCCAGAAGCCTCACGTATGTAGATAACTCGCTAATCCACAGCCTCATCCAGAAGCCTCAAGGATGTAGATAACTCGCTAATCCACAGCCTCGTCCAGAAGCCTCAATGAGGTATATAACTCGCTAATCCACAGCCTCGTCCAGAAGCCTCAAGGATGTAGATAACTCGCTGATCCACAGCCTCGTCCAGAAGCCTCAAGGAGATAGATAACTCGCTGATCCACAGCCTCGTCCAGAAGGCTCAAGGATGTAGATAACTCGCTAATCCACAGCCTCGTCCAGAAGTCTCAAGGATGTAGATAACTCGCTGATCCACAGCCTCGTCCAGAAGCCTCAAGTATGTAGATAACTCGCTAATCCACAGCCTCATCCAGAAGGCTCAATGATGTAGATATCTCGCTAATCCGCAGCCTCGTCCAGAAGCCTCAAGTATGTAGATAACTCGCTAATCCACAGCCTCATCCAGAAGTCTCAGGGATGTAGATAACTCGCTGATCCACAGCCTCATCCAGAAGCCTCAAGTATGAAGATAACTCGCTGATCCACAGCCTCGTCGAGAAGCCTCAAGGATGTAGATACCGTATTTTTTGGATTATAAAACACACTTTTGTTTCCCCAAATTTTGGAGGAAAGTGGGGGTGCATTTTACAATCCGAATACGTATTATACACGGCAGGGGAGGCTGGAGGGCAGCTGTGGAGTGTTTCTAGGGCTGGTGCGGGCTGGCTGCGGGGCTGCAGAGCGATCGAGGAGGTCATGTGCTCCCGCTCATATAATCTGCACTGCTACTGTCCACCTCTCAGTGCTAAAGTTGCGCTGAGAGATGGACGGGGGGAGCAGTGCATATTAAGTGAGCCTGCACTCACCCTCCGCTCTACTCTGACCACCTCCATATACCCCCCATGGCCTGCATATGGCCCCCCCACGTAATACACCCACCCCTTCATATTCTGCCCCCACATAATACACCCACCCCCTCCATATGCTGCCCCCACATAATATACCCACCCTCTCTATTAAGAAGATGGCCCCTCACCCTGCACTCCCCCCTGTCACTTATATGCCCCCACGCTGGCCAGGAGCAGATCAAATAAAAAAGGCTTCTTACTTACCTTCCAGGGATAAGCTCACAGCATCACCGCCGACTCACGTCTCCACGCTGGTCGGCTTCTTCCGCTCATGTGATCGGGCACACAGCGATGACATCATCGCCCGATCACATGAGCGGAGGAAGCTGACTAGCGTGGAGACGTGAGTCGGCGGTGATGCTGTGAGCTTATCGCTGGAAGGTAAGTAAGAAGCCTTTTTTATTTTATCTGCTGCTGGCCAGCGTGGTGGCATATAAGTGATGGGAGGAGTGCAGGGCGAGGGGCCATCTTCTTCTCCATGTCTCAACGTGGAGAGCACTCACTGACCCCCGTGCCTACACAGAATAGAGCACCCACTGACCCACTGACCCCTGTGTCTCCACAGAGACCGAGGCAATGTGACACACGTGCCTTGTATGGCTCACATCTTGAAACTAGTGGTCCAGCAGTTTCTAGCCCACTCTCCCAGCCTACATTGTCTTCTGCAGAGGGCACTGTCACTGTGTGCTCACTTCCACCGTTCTTATCCTGTAGCTCAATGACTTGCATTGCTACAGACGTCGTTCGGCCTGCCTGTTCACCGACTGAAATGCGATGTGCCGACACGATGGAATTCCACTCTGTACATGTTGCAGCGACTGTGGCAGCAGCGACAAGCCCTGGTGCAGTAAGTTATGACGTATAGCCTGGGCCAACGAGATCCAGAGGTGGGGCAAATCACGCTGCTGGAGTGGTCTCAGATCAAGGACCTCTGCACCCTTCTGCACAGTTTTGAAATGGCTAATAAGATGACGATGCCATTATCAGGATGACTATTCTGGTCATCTACATGCTGGAGCACACTTTAAACAGTATTCGGAGTCAGGTGGTGGGACAAGAGGAGGTGGAGGAAGTACAGGAGGAGTCGTATGCGGAGGGGCTCACAAGATCTCCAAGGTCCAGACGGTCGGCAGCACCAAGGCGGCAGGCATGGGAGGGTGGGGAGAGGGAACAACGAGGGCGCATGGTAGCAGCCAAACTTTTGATGAAGGTGCAGGAGCCGAGGAAGAAATGGAGGATGAGCAGGCGATGGGCATGGAAGACTCATCAGATGAGGGAGATCTGGATCACGTTTCTGTTGTGTGAAGTTGGGGGGAGAGGGCAGAGGAAGGAAGCGTGAATGTTACCTCGCCATCACCAACACAACAAGGACTTTGGTCTTCCTGGATGCACAAGACACATGAGCGCCTTCTTTCTGCACTACCTGCAACATGACCCTCGGATTGTTAGAAATTGAAGTAATGCCGACTACTGGGTTGCCGCACTCCTAGATCCCCGGTACAAGAGTAAATTTGGCCAAATGATTCCTGCCCTGGAAAGGGATGCACACATGCAGGAGTATCAACAGAAGCTGTTACACAATATTAGATCTGCTTTTCCCCAAAAACACCAGTGGTGCACATAGTGAATATCGCAGTTCTAACTTTCCAACCCAGGGAACGTCGAGTCGTCATCACTCAAACGTTAACAGTAACAGTCTATCTGGTAACAACAGCAATTTTGTAGATTCGTTTCACCATTTTTTTAGACCATCCTGTGCAGAAAAGAGAACAAGTCTGACACATAGTGACGCCTAGAGAGGATGGTACAGGAGTATCTACAGCTGAATATCGATGCCATGACTGGGCAACTGGGCCCTTGTGGATTTTTGGCTTCAAAACTGGAAAAATGCCCTGAGCTCGCCACTCACACCTTGGAGATTTTGTCTCTGAACGTGTCCTCAGCACTGCTAGTAGTGTGCTGACGTATAAACACACGCAGCTATCCAGTGACAGTCTAGACAGTCATGGATCTGCAAGGACTTTACCACTCCTGTGTCACCCTGGGGAGACTGAACGCTTGTGTACTTTACAATGTGCTGCATTATACTCCACATTTCCATATTTCTACTCTGGGGCAATTGATGCCACTTTAGTGGTGGCTGGGCCTAATTTTTTTTTTTTTTAGAAAAATAGAGACTGTTGTTGGGGTCTCCTTGCTGTTTGTTGCTTGACTTGAGTAGGGCCCTCTGAGCTCAATATCTATCCCTCACACTCCTGCCCCTGTTTCTGAATATTCAACCTTTTTGTCCATCGAAGCAGTGATTAACAAACTTACTGTCTTCACATCCACCATTTTTGGGTGCTTAAAAGCAGTGATTACTACATCTCCCTTAAGGGCCCGTCACACAGGGACATATCGCCGGCGATGTTGCCGGCAACTGAGGGGCGTGGCCAGGTTGCGGCGTCATCGCCGGCGAGTTGCCTCGTGTGACAGGGCGATAATCAGGCGATGAATCGCCTGAGTCACATCGCCAGGTTTCCCAACAATGTCCTGCCTGATCGCCCTGTGTAACGCGGCAACCAGCAATGTTGCGGGCGATTCCGCCTATGTACAACATTGCGAGTGATCGCTTGCTGGGTTGCTGGGCAACCCAGCGAGCGATAGCCGCGGCAACTAGCCGGCGACATCGCCGGTAAGTTGCTCAGTCTGACATCTCGCCGGCGATGTTGTCAGGGATGCGCACTCCCGCGATCCCCGGCAACATCGCCGGCGATATGTCCCTGTGTGACGGTACCTTACTTGTTTGCAAAAACTGCTTTTGGTCATCAAACCAGGTTTTGGCAAATGTGATGTATACACATGAACAGTTTTTGGGCCCTTAAAATCATTGTTTGGTCAATCTCCACTGTCCACTATGCCTTTACAGGTCTCTGACCTATCTCTCTATCATTTCCTGTAATACTACACAAAACGTATACCTGTCCCACCTATGTGAGGCAGGCATAACATTGATGGGAGCGCGTGCATGAGCTCTGAGTTTATCTGACCCAGTAGGCCCAAACAGGTCACTGACCTACCTGACTAGTTTTTCCTGTAATACTCCACAAAACGTATAGTTTCTGAGCAATGTTTAACCTTGAAATGCTAGGTCAAGTTTTGTTCCTGACCCTGTGCCATGCATGCAGGCTGGGTCATTCAGCAATTTTTGGTCTGGGACAATTGATGCCATTTTCCTGTGGTCTGACCCTTTGGGAAGAGTGAGGACTCTTGTTGTGGTCTCCTTGCTGTGTGAATGAAAACTCATAATCCCTATAGATTCCTCAGAATCCCTCCGCCCCTGAAGAGCCTTCCATCCTCACTAGAATTAGCCTTTACCTTTAGTGGAACAGGCAAATAATGCAGCCATATCTCTGAGGGAGAAGGGTCAATAAGAAATAAGGAATAGAGGCTTGGAAGACACTAAAAGAACTCCATTTTTTCGGGTGAAAGAGGACACAGGGGGTGCAGAGGCGGCAGAAGAAAACAACTCAATCATAATACAGGACGATACTCAAACGCAAAAGAGAGCAAGAGCAATGTAGTGGGGTTACCGGATAAGGGCAACCGTGAAGAGGATTTGGCGGGTATTTTTAATTTATCTGGGCACAATTTAAACAATGGTGAAATATCCCTGTTAATAAAGGGCCTTTCTTTTTGAATACCTTCGAGTTATATGTTGATCTTAATGAGTTTTTTAGAAACATTATGGTAAAGCGACATTTTCTTATTGAAGAGAGAAGTAAAATGAATTTATTCCTTTAAAAGAAGGGGAAACTGTTGAGGACAAGGTGCCAACTAACCCTTTCCAGCATGTGCCTGTGAACGAGGATGCTTTGTGTGACAGTAAGAGCAGCACACCTTCAGATGGAGATGTGGTGAACAGCCATCCCGCCCATCTCTTTAGCTGTTCACAAAAACCCGTCCCTGTTGTAAAAGAAAATAATATTTCTCAGCAGCTATGCTGCTGGACCTTAACATCCAGGTTCATATCACCAAATAAAAGTATTTGGATGATACACATCTCCCCTCTGATACTAAATGTGTGTTAATCTTAGATTTAGAAATATGTGTAAATGTATCACACCTATGTATTTATGTAGATAGGATATTTAGATAGTGGCCCTCAAGAGGGACAGCATTACTGATGTATGTAAAGTGCTATTGAATTAATAGTACGATATAAAAGAATTAAATTACTATTATAATTATAACCTATAGATGGTAGCCCGATTCTAACGCATCGGGTATTCTAGAATGTAGAAATAGAGATTGCATGGGGAAGGCGGTGAGGGCTGAATTGAGAGGAACTTTGAAGAAGGAGCGGCGGGGAAAGGACGGCGTGGCAGGGGGGAGGAGGGAGGACAGAGCAGCAGGGGGGAGGAGGATGGAGGACAGAGCGACAGGGGGGAGGAGGATGAAGGACGAAGCGGCGGGGTGGGGGAGGACGGAGCAGCACAGGCAGGGGAGGACGGATGATGGAGTGGCAGAGGGGAGGAGGACAAAGGAAGGAGGAGGAATCGGTGGGGTGGGGGAGGATGGAGTGGCAGAGGGGAGGAGGACAAAGGAAGGAGGAGGAAGCGGTGGGGTGGGTGAGGATGGAGCGGCACAGGCAGGGGGAGGATGGAGCGGCAGGGGAAGGATGAAGCACAGAGTGGTGGGGGGGTGGAGGACAGGATGAAGTGGCAGGGTGGGGAGGATGGAGCAGCACTGGCAGGGGGAGGACGGAGAATGGAGTGGCGGAGGTGAGGAGTACAAAGGAAGGAGGAGGAAGCGGAGGGGGAGGATGGAGCGGCACAGGCAGGAGGAGGACGGAACAGCAGGGGGAGGACAGAGCGGCAGGGGAGGACAGAGCGGGAGGGGAGGACAGAGAGGCACGGGGAGGATGGAGCACAGAGCGGCGGGGGAGAGGAGGATGGAGAACGAAGCGGCTGGGTGGGGAAGGCCGGAGCAGCACAGGCAGGGGGAGGACGGAGGATGGAGTGGCGGAGGGTAGGAGGACAAAGGAAGGAGGAGGAAGCGGTGGGGTGGGGGAGGATGGAGCGGCACAGGCAGGGGGGAGACGGAGCACAGAGCCGGCAGGGGGAGGAGGATAGAGCAGCACAGGCAGGGGGAGGACAGAGGATGGAGTGGCGGAAGGGAGGAGGACAAAGGAAGGAGGAGGAAGCGGTGGGGGAGGATGGAGCGGCACAGGCAGGGGGAGGACGGAGGATGGAGTGGTGGAGGGGAGGAGGACAAAGGAAGGAGGAGGAAGCGGTGGGGTGGGGGAGGCCAGAGCAGCAAAGGCAGGGGGAGGACAGATGATGGAGTGGCGGAGGGGAGGAGGACAAAGGAAGGATGAGGAAGCGGTGGGGAGGGGGAGGATGGAGCGGCACAGGCAGGGGGAGGACGGAGCACAGAGCGGCAGGGGGGAGGAGGATAGAGGACAAAGTGGTGGGTGGGGGAGGATGGAGCAGCACAGGCAGGGGGAGAACGGAGGATGAAGTGGCGGAAGGGAGGAGGACAAAGGAAGGAGGAGGAAGCGGTGGGGGAGGATGGAGCGGCACAGGCAGGGGGAGGACGGAGGATGGAGTGGCGGAGGGGAGGAGGACAAAGGAAGGGTGAGGAAACGGTGGGGAGGGGGAGGATGGAGCGGCACAGGCAGGGGGACGACGGAGCACAGAGCGGCAGGGGGGAGGAGGACAGAGGACAAATCAGCGGGTGGGGGAGGATGGAGCAGCACAGGCAGGGGGAGGATGGAGAATGGAGTGGTGGAGGGGAGGAGGACAAAGGAAGGAGGAGAAAGCAGTGGAGTGGGGGAGGATGGAGTGTCACAGACAGGGGGAGGATGGAGCACAGAGTGGTGGGGGGGAGGAGGACGGAGGACAAAGTGGCGGGGTGGGTGAGGCCAGAGCAGTATAGGCAGGGGGAGGACGGAGGATGGAGTGGCAGGGGGGAGGAGGATAAAGGAAGGAGGAGGAAGCAGTGGGGTGGGGAGGATGGAGTGGCACAGGAAGGGGGAGGACAGAGCAGCAGGGGGAGGACGGAGCACAGAGCGGCGGTGGAGAGGAGGACAGAAGACAAAGCGGTGGGGTGGGGGAGGATGGAGCAGCACAGGCAGGGGGAGAACGGAGTATGGAGTGGCGGAGAGGAGGATAAAGGAAAAAGGAGGAAGCGGTGGGGTGGGGGAGGATGCAGTGGCACAGGCAGGGGGAGGATGAAGTGGCAGGGGGAGGCCGGAGCACAGAGCTGTGGGGGGGTATAAGATGGAGGACGAAGAGGTGGGGTGGGGAAGCTGGAGCAGCACAGGCGGGGGAGGATGGATCGGCAGGGGGAGGACGGAGCACAAAGCGGCAGGGGAGAGGAGGATGGAGGACAAAGCGGCGGGGTGGGGAGGCTGAAGCAGCAGAGGCAGGGGGAGGACGGAGGATGGAGTGTTGGAGGGGAGGCGGACAAAGGAAGGAAGAGGAAGTGGTGGGGTGGGGGAGGATGGAGCAGCACAGGCAGGGGGAGGATGGAGGATGGAGTGGCGGAGGGGAGGAGGACAAAGGAAGGAGGAGGAAGCGGTGGAGGGGGGATGGAACGGCTCAGGCAGGGGGAGGATGGAGCACTGTACGGCAGCTCAGTGGTTAGCAGAGTATACAGGGGCTCAGTGGTAAGCAGAGTATACAGTGGCTGAGTGGTTAGTTTTGCGCGGTGGCTCAGTGGTTAACACTGTGCGGTGGCTCAGTGGTTAGCACTGCGCGGTGGCTCAGTGGTTAGCACTGTATATGGTGGCTCAGTGGTTAGCACTGTATACAGTGGCTCAGTGGTTAGCACTGCACGGTTGCTCAGTGGTTAGCACTGCACGGTGGCTCAGTGGTTTGCACTGCGTCGTGGACAAAGTGGTCAGAGCATCAGCGCGGTGGGCAGAGTGGTCAGCACAGCAGCACGGTGGGCACAGTGGTCAGCGCAACAGCGCGGTGGGCAGAGTGGTCAGCGCAGCAGCGTGGTGGGCAGAATGGTCAGCACAGCAGCGCAGGCAGTGCGCAGAGTGGTCAGCGCAGCAGTGCGGTGGCCAGAGTGGTCAGCGCAGCAGCGCGGTGGGCAGAGTGGTCAGAGCAGCAGCGCGGTAGGCAGAGTGGTCAGCGCAGCAGCGCGGTGGGCAGAGTGGTCAGAGCAGCAGCGCGGGTGGGCAGAGTGGTCAGCGTAGCAGCACAGTGGGCAAAGTAGTCAGCGCAGCAGCGCGGTGGGCAGAGTGGTCAGCGCAGCAGCGCGGTGGGCAGAGTGGTCAGCGCAGCAGCGTGATGGGCAGTGGTCAGCACAGCAGCGTGGTGGACAGAGTGATCAGCGCAGCAGCGCGGTGGGCAGAGTGGTCAGCGCAGCAGTGCGGTGGAGAGAGTGATCAGAGCAGCAGTGTAATGGGCAGGGTGGTCAGCGCAGCAGCATGGTGGGCAGAGTGGTCAGCGCAGCAGCGTGGTGGGCAGAGTGGTCAGCGCAGCAGTGTGGTGGGCAGAGTGGTCAGCGCAGCAGCACGGTGGGCAGAGTGGTCAGCGCAGCAGTGTGGTGGGCAGGGTGGTCAGCGCAGCAGCATGGTGGGCAGAGTGGTCAGCGCAGCAGCGTGGTGGGCAGAATGGTCAGTGCAGCAGCATGGTGGGCAGAGTGGTCAGCGCAGCAGCACGGTGGGCAGAGTGGTCCGCGCAGCAGCGTGGTGGGCAGAGTGGTCAGCGCAGCAGCGTGGTGGGCAGAGTGGTCAGCGCAGCAGTGAGGTGGGCAGCGGTCAGTGCAGCAGTGCGGTGGGCAGAGTGGTCAGTGCAGCAGCATGGTGGGCAGAGTGGTCAGCGCAGCAGCGCGGTGGGCAGAGTGGTCAGCACAGCAGTGCGGTGGGCAGAGTGGTCAGTGCAGCAGCGCGGTGGGCAGAGTGGTCAGCGCAGCAGCGCAGTGGGCAGTGTGGTCAGTGCAGCAGCACGGTGGGCAGAGTGGTCAGCGCAGCAGCACGGTGGGCAGAGTGGTCAGCGCAGCAGCGTGGTGGGCAGAGTTGTCAGCGCAGCAGCGTGGTGGGCAGAGTGGTCAGCGCAGCAGTGTGGTGGGCAGAGTGGGCAGCGCAGCAGCGTGGTGGGTAGAGTGTCTGCACAGCAGCACGGTGGGCAGAGTGGTCAGCGCAGCAGCACGGTGGGCAGAGTGGTCAGCGCAGCAGCGCAGTGGGCAGAGTAGTCAGCGCAGCAGCGCGGTGGGCAGAGTTGTCAGAGCAGCAGCGCGGTGGGCAGAGTGGTCAGCGCAGCAGGGCGATGGGCAGAGTGGTCAGCGCAGCAGCATGGTGGGCAGAGTGGTCAGCGCAGCAGCATGGTGGGCAGAGTGGTCAGAGCAGCATTGCGATGGGCAGAGTGGTCAAAGCAGCAGCACGGTGGGCAGAGTGGTCAGCGCAGCAGCGTGGTGTACAGAGTGGTCAGTGCAGCAGCGCGGTGGGTAGAGTAGTCAGCATAGCAGCACGGTGGGAAGTGTAGTCAGTGGTCTATGGGATGAATCTATGGGATTCAGGTCTGGACTCATTGCTGGCCACCTTACAAGTCTCCAGTGCTTTCTCTCAAACCATTTTCTAGTGCTTTTTGAAGTGTGTTTTGGGTTATTGTCCTGCTGGAAGACCCATGACCTCTGAGGGAGACCCAGCTTTCTCACACTGGGCCCTACATTATGCTGTGTTGGTAGTCTTCAGACTTCATAATGCCATGCACACGGTCAAGCAGTCCAGTGCCAGAGGCAGCAAAGCAACCCCAAAACATCAGGGAACCTCCGCCATGTCTGACTGTAGGGACCGTGTTCTTTCCTTTAAATGCCTCTTCCTTTCTCCTGTAAACTCTATGTTGATGCCTTTGCCCATAAACCTCTACTTTTGTCTCATCTGACCAGAGAACATTCTTCCAAAACATTTTAGGCTTTCTCAGGTAAGTTTTAGCAAACTCCAGCCTGGCTTTTTATGTCTCGGGGTAAGAAGTGGGGTCTTCCTGGGTCTCCTACCATACAGTCCCTTTTCATTCAGACGGCGACGGATAGTACGGGTTGACACTCTTGTACCCTTGGACTGCAGGACAGCTTGAACTTGTTTGGATGTTAGTCGAGGTTCTTTATCCACCATCCGCACAATCTTTGTTGAAATCTCTCGTCAATTTTTCTTTTCCGTCCACATCTAGGGAGGTTAGCCACAGTGCCATGGGCTTTACACTTCTTGATGACACTGCGCACGGTAGACACAGGAACATTCAGGTCTTTGGAGATGGACTTGCAGCCTTGAGATTGCTCATGCTTCCTCACAATTTGGTTTCTTAAGTCCTCAGACAGTTCTTTGTCTTCTTTCTTGTCTCCATGCTCAATGTGGTACACACAAGGACACAGGACAGAGGTTGAGTCAACTTTAATCCATGTCAACTGGCTGCAAGTGTGATTTAGTTATTGCCAACACCTGTTAGGTGCCACAGGTAAGTTACAGGTGCTGTTAATTACACAAATTTGAGAAGTATCACATGATTTTTCTAACAGTGCCAATACTTTTGTCCACCCCCTTTTTATGTTTGGTGGAATTAGATCCAATTTGGCTTTAGGACAATTCTCTTCTTGTGTTTTTTCATTGAAGACAAATTAAATGAAGATAATAATAGCAAAGAATTTGTGATTGCAATCATTTTCAGGAAGAAACTGAGGATTATCTGACAGAATCTCAGGGGTGTCAATACTTTTGGCCAACACTGTAACCGCCTGCAAGACTTCGCCCGAGCTTCCCCCATCCTCTGGAATTCAGCACCTTAAAACATTCGACTGTCCCCCACACTCGGAACCTTCAAGTGAAACCTGAAAACCCATGTCTTCAGAACAGCCTACAGTCTGCAATGACCACAGTGCCACCTCACCACCACTGGACCCGGTGCCCCATCACCAGCAGAGCAGACCCAACCTACTGTCTCTCTCCCCACCACCCTCTAGAATGTAAGCCACCAAGGGCAGGGTCCTCTCTCCCCTCTGTATCGGTCTGTCACTAATAGTTTATTCATTGTATTTTTAACTTGTTTGTATGTATCCCCTTCTCATGTACAGCACCATGGAATCATGGTGCTCTATAAATAATAATAATAAATAATAATAATGATGCAGCAGGAGGGCACAGCTGAGCTGTATATTGCGGGGCTGGCCGGAAACATGGCGCTGCAGTCTGCTGATGAGTGGTGGGGAGCACCAGACAAGCCCAGGGAGATGCAGAGAGCTGGAGGGAGGGCGAGCGCCTCCTGCCTGCTGGACATGTGTGATGAGATCCTGCTTATGATTGCAGAGCTCCTGGTCACCTACTCTCTGTTCAGTCTGAGTGGTGTGTGCAGCACATTATACTGGATCAGCAGCACAGACATGTGGCCCCCCAGGGGTTAAGTGCCACAGAAACATCAACCTAATTCCCCACATAACACTGAATACTGCACTAGAGCCTCTAGGCCAGAAGGGGGAGCTAAAGCAGCTCCTCTATATATTCTGGTGTAGACAGGAAGTGAGTAGTTCAGTGCGGTGCAGCACTGAGGAAGAAAAGATTGTGGTGTAAAGAGGCTGCCTCAGGCTTCTCCACAGTCTGCTCCTCGATTCCAGGCCTAGCCAGAGTCTGAGGAGAGGAGTAAGAGAAACAGGAGAACACATCTAGGAGATTGAGTTACCTCATTACTCTCCCCAAAGCGCAGAGACCGGATGCCGGATCCGAAACTGTGACTGAAACACGCAGCACAGTAAACACTGGAATAGTGGAGGTTAGATACCTATACCGTACCTCAGCGAAGCAACACGGCGGGGTCAGAAGCACAGAGAAAAGACTCAAGTTGCCTAGCAAAGGGGGTACCTGTGAGGAGAGACAGGGCCAGCAGCTCAGCTAAAAGCAGCAGCAGCCACACACAGTGCAGGAGAGGGAAGCCAAGGACCCGGTCAGTGTGGGAGCAACCCGGCCCTGGCACAAACTCTGTGGACAATACTTTGCTAAAGAACATCTGCAGTAAAGACTTGGAAAATGACAAAACCATGAGTCTGTGTGATCCTTGTGCTCCAGCCCTACTTCCCCTCACAAGCAACTATCATCTCCACCACTACCCCTATTCAGCATCCATCGTAGACTATTACTATCACTGCACCGGCGAATCAAGCTCTACACGCGGAGAGCCGTTACATCACCGGCTGCTAAACATCATCCCCGGAGATTCTGCAGCAGCGGTGGTCACACTGACCACAACCTGTGGGTGGCGTCACGACAAACTCCCCTGTAAACATCCCCCCATTAATTGTGGGCTCGGGACACCAACCGGACCAAGACTGCCGTGACATCCCCAGCATATACCCCAGTCTGGTACCGAGTACCCTGTCCCAGTGGGCTCCATAGACAGCCTGTGGGCACCACGCTGCACAATTACTTTTGCCAATGAATTTAGGACTGGTTGTGACTAAACCCCTAAAGAGACTTTTAAGCTTATGTACATGTGGATGGATCTGTACAGGACTCTGCTTTACAACAGACCATTAATCCAAAGGAAATGGTGCTTATTAGTGATGAGCGAGCATGCTCGCCACTACTCGGTACTCACACGAGTATCACTGTACTCGGGCTACTCGGCGAGCACCGAGTAATCTCGCGATACTCGTGCTGTGCTCGTGGTCGTCATCTCTGCATGTTAGCGCTCTTTTGAGAGCCAGCCCACATGCAGGGATTGGCTGGCAGACCACTGCAATGCCACAGCCCTGTTAGTTGTGGCATTGCAGTGATTGGCCGGCCTGCACAGCGTGACCGAGCCTTTATAAGACCCGGCTGCGCTGTGCTCTGCACACAGGCATCCAGACAGTGAGTGTAGGGAGAGTGTCTGCTGCTGCTTAGGGACAGATTTGCGGCCCTCATAGGTAGATCCGGAGCAGGGCTGCAAACTGCTGCTGACCACAACAGTCCTTCTCAGGACTAATCTAGGAGGACATAGGCAGGGTGATCCAGATCGGAGTCCAAGCTTTTCTGTGACCATAACAGTCACCAGACTGGTGTACTTACTACCTTGATACAGGTTAGGGACTAAAATCCTAATCTCCTGTGACCATTACAGTCACCAGACTGGTGTACTTACTACCTTGATACAGGTTAGGGACTAAAATCCTACTCTCCTGTGACCATTACAGTCACCAGACTGGTGTACTTACTACCTTGATACAGGTTAGGGACTAAAATCCTAATCTCCTGTGACCTCAACAGTCACCAGACTTGTGTACTTACTACCTTGATACAGGTTAGGGACTAAAATCCTACTCCCCTGTGACCATTACAGTCACCAGACTGGTGTACTTACTACCTTGATACAGGTTAGGGACTAAAATCCTACTCTCCTGTGACCATTACAGTCACCAGACTGTTGTACTTACTACCTTGATACAGGTTAGGGACTAAAATCCTAATCTCCTGTGATCTGAGCAGTCACCAGACTGGTGTACTTACTGCCTTGATACAGGTTAGGGACTAAAATCCTACTCTCCTGTGACCATTACAGTCACCAGACTGGTGTACTTACTACCTTGATACCAGTTAGGGACTAAAATCCTAATCTCCTGTGACCTCAACAGTCACCAGACAGTTGTCGCTGTATACAGGCAAAATGCGCAAGGGCGTTGGCAAGGGAGTTGGCAAGGAACAAGGAAGTGGACGTGATGGTGGTGCAGGCAGAGGCCGAGGTCGTGTGCAAGCACTAATTTCGCAACAACAAAGGGGCACATCTCCTCGCTCGCACGTCCTGTCCCAAATTCTTGGGGCCCGCAGCAGTACACCGCTCTTGAACCAAGACCAGTGTCAACAGGCTGTTACTTGGATAGCGGATAATGCTTCAAGTTGTCAAGGTAGAAAATACACTTTTCTACTATACTTATATTTTCTTTATATACTTTTATATTATATATTTTTACTAATGCTCTAGGTGAGAAACAATAAGTTTTTCCCTTATCCTAGCACCCAATAGATATATCTGTCTGCTGAAAAGAAGATACTGTTGTGTTGAGATGGATGAGAACTGAGAATATATGCTGTTCTTGGATGCCTGTGTCAAGGAGTATCAGGAGAAACCTGATATGTCCTACATGCCAGGAGCCCAGAGATGGCACCGTGTCAAGAAGAAGGATGGACTCAACAGAGAAGACAAAGGACTAATTATTACTAACAGAGATAGATATATTAGCCTAACCCCACCTAACCCCCATCTAATCCCACCTTGTCCTGGCCAATTCACGCCTAGTCTCTAGAGTATAAAATGCTGTGTAACCGGAAATAAAAGTCAGTTGCTGTGACCATTGCCATTGCTTAATAAAGCAACGAACATATTATAAGTTTGAACCAGATTCTCCGTCTGATTTACTCTTATCTGGTACCATATGTTCATAGTCTAATTTGGAGTGACTGGTGAAGGAGTGTATTGTCGCAACGACCCCGACAAAGTCAGATGGGCACCTCCACAAACACCCTGTCTTCCACACGGTCAAGTGTCAGTAGCCGTGATACTGCACTGCACATTTCCCAACCTGATCCTCCTTCCTACCACCAGGACGAGTACACGTCCAAGGACATTACTGATCCCACACTAGGACACTCGGAAGAGCTGTTCACGTATCTATTCGCAGAATCTGGCCTCTCGCCAGCTCCTCTTGAAGTGGGTGATGAGGAGATGGTATGTACAGATGCCCAAATATTTGAGCAGCCACGTTCTCACGAACGGAACGTTGGCAACGTGTCTCAACAAGGGGTGGACGATGATGAGACACAATTGCCAGGAAGTCAGGAGGAGGATCAGGGTGCGGAAGAGGAAGACGACGTGGTGGATGATCCAGTAGCTGACCCAACATGGCAGGAGGATATGCAGAGCGAGGCCAGCAGTGCACAGGGGGAGGGAGGCGTAGCATCACAACAGGCAGTACGAAGCAGAGTCGTGTCCGCAGGCAGAAGGCAGCCAACCGTTCCCCGGAACACCAACACGACTCAAGGTGCCTGTGCAAATGTTCGGTCTTCCAGAGTCTGGGAGTTTTTTAAGTTGGCTCCAGAAGACTCTAAAAAGGCCATTTGCAACACCTGCCATGCCAGTATCAGCAGGGGTACGAAAACTAGCAGCCTGACCACCACCAGCATGATCAGGCACATGTCAGCCAAGCACCCGACTTTGTGGGAAGTACAACAGAGTCGAGGAGCGATGCTTGCTGATGTCACTGCTACGTCTTCACGTGTTGTGCGTGCGAGCCAATCCCCTGTCCATGCTGGCCGCGAACAAGCCTCCGGCCCTGCACCTGAAGGTGCCCATGCACAAATAACACCAGCATCAAGCACGTCCTTGTCCCAGCGCAGCGTTCAATTATCCATTCAGCAAACATTTGAACGCAGGCGCAAATACGCTGCCAACGCCCCACATGCCACAGTCCTGAATTATCACATTTCGCGACTCATAGCGCTACAAATGTTGCCTTTCCGGCTGGTGGAGATGGAAGCATTCCGCGACCTGATGGCGGCTGCTGTCCCACGTTACTCGGTCCCCAGCCGCCACTATTTCTCCAGATGTGCCGTCCCTGCATTGCATAACCACGTGTCCAACAGCATCACACGTGCCCTGAACAACGCTGTTACAGCCAAAGTCCACCTAACCACAGACACGTGGACAAGTGCTTGTGGGCAAGGCCGCTACATCTCCTTGACGGCACACTGGATTAATATTGTGGAGGCTGGGACCCAGTCTGAGCGAGGGACGGAACACGTCCTTCCCATACCAAGGATAGTAGGCCCTACCTCTGTCAGGGTTTCACCGACACTCTACAGCTCCGGAATGTCATGCTCCTCAGTCTCCTCCTCCTGCGCATCCTCATCCACTGTACCCTCCACACCAGTCCCAAGCTGGAAGCACTGCAGCACTGCCTCTGCGAATCGGCAACAGGCTGTGCTGAAGCTAGTCTGCATAGGTGACAAACCCCACAATGCAGAAGAGGTGTGGACAGCTCTGAAACAGCAGGCAGATCACTGGCTCACACCTCTGAACCTAAAGCCAGGAAAGGTCGTGTGTGACAATGGCCGGAACCTGGTGGCAGCTTTGAGGCGAGGCCAGCTGACGCATGTTCCATGCGTGGCCCATGTGCTCAACCCGGTGGTTCAGCGGTTTATAAAGTCATACCCAGAGCTGTCTGAACTGCTGGTAAAAGTTCGCCGTCTGTCTGCACATTTTTGCAAGTCACCTGCTGCTTCAGCCGGCCTTGCCGGCTTTCAGCGCCGTTTGCGTCTTCCGGCCCACAGACTGGTGTGTGATGTCCCCACGCGTTGGAATTCAACTCTGCACATGTTGGTCAGGATATGTGAGCAGAAGAGGGCAGTTGTGGACTACCTGCATCACCTAAGCCGTCGGGAAATGGGTCAAACTCCACACATAACACCTGAGGAGTGGAGATGGATGTCGGACCAATGTACCGTCCTCCAAAACTTTGAGGACTTCACCAAGATGGTGAGCGGCGATGACGCCATTATTAGCGTCACCATACCACTACTCTGCCTTCTAAAACGGTCTCTGCTGAAAAACAAAGAGGATGCATTGCAGGCCGAGCGCGATGACTTGGAGCAAGAAACAGTAGTGGGTGTGGGTGAAAACACACAGCCCAGCCTCATCTCATCACAACGTGCAGTGGAGGACTATGACGAGGAGGAGGACGATGAAGGCATGGAGCAACTCTCTGGCCAAATTGAGGATATGACATGCACACCAGTCATACCCTCGATTCAGCGTGGCTGGCCAGAGGACAGGGGAGATGAGGAGGAGGAGGAGGAGGAGGAGGAGGACAGCATGTTCAGTCATCGTGTTGGTCTGGATACTGAAGTGATGGCTGTTAGGAGTCTGGCGCACATGGCTGACTTTATGGTAAGCTGCCTGGCTCGTGACCCTCGCGTTCACAACATCTTGGCCGACAATCAGTACTGGTTGGCAACACTGTTAGACCCACGCTACAAGGAGAACTTTATGTCTCTTATTCCTGAGGCGGAGAGGTCAGCCAAAATGCAGCAGTTCCAGAAGGCCATAGTCACGGAAGTAGGCAAATCATTCCCCTCACAAAACGCTAGCGGCATAGGTCAGGAATCGGTGGACAACCAAGGCGTACGGCCGAGAGGGGCACAAGTCCAATCCGCCAGAGCTAGGGGAACACTCTTTACGATGTGGGACAGTTTTCTCAGCCCCTCACGTACCACAGCCCCTGAGGTGCGGGGTAGTGCCACCAGAAATGCTAAGTTTGGGCAGATGCTGAAGGAGTACCTTGCAGATCGAACAACTGTACTGCGAGATTCCTCTGTGCCTTTCAATTGTTGGGTCTCCAAGCTGGACACGTGGCATGAATTGGCTCTCTACGCCTTGGAAGTCCTGGCCTGCCCTGCCGCTAGTGTATTGTCAGAGCGTGTTTTCAGTGCCGCAGGTGGAATCAATACTGATAAACGCACCCGCCTGTCAACGGAAAATGCTGACAGGCTGACTCTGATCAAGATGAACAAGGGTTGGATTGGGCCAGACTTCACCACACCACCAACAAATGACAACTGAATTTAAATTTTGTTATGGGAATTTGCCATGTACCTCCACTCACCCATGGGTACACACTTCTGGACTTTGGCTAATCGCTGGACAGCTCCTCCTTCTCCTCATGTGCCACCATGATGACCGTTACAATAGTTAGGCTGTTTGAGGTATACCCGCAGTGGTAAATTTTTTCGCCCATTCTTTTAGAATGGGTATTACAACGACAGGAGACCCGCTCCTTTTCAATGGGAAAAATGTTTTGAGGCCCCCATGCACGTCTCTATCCAGGGACAATGTGGAGCCTCCCAATTTTTGGCTGCCCTGCCAAAGGGCTATACTACAATACACCCACTTGAGGGTTACAGGCCCTACTGCATGTCTGTATGCATGGGTCATTGTTGAACCTCCCAATTTTTGGCTGCCCTGCCAAAGGGCTATACTACAATAGACCCACTTTAGGTTTACAGGCCCTCCTGCACGTCTCTATCCAGGGACAATGTGGAGCCTCCCAATTTTTGGCTGCCCTGGCCAAAGGGCTATACTACAATACACCCACTTGAGGGTTACAGGTCCTCCTGTATGTCTGTATGCATGGGTCATTGTTAAACCTCGCAATTTTTGGCTGCCCTGCCAAAGGGCTATACTACAATACACCCACTTCAGGTTAACAGGCCCTCATGCACGTCTCTATCCAGGGGCATTGGTGAACCTCCAAATTTTGGACTGCCCTGGCAAAGGAAAATACTACAATAGACCCAGTTCCTCAAAATGGGCACATTATGTCAAGACAGGGCTTCATGTACGTCTCTTCTCAGGGTCATCGTAGTACCGCACAATGTTTTCACGTAAAATCTTTCATGTAATCACAAAAAGTAACATACACCAGCTGTATCTCACTATTGGGTATGTGCCCTTAACATTTCCACCCTAAATATTCATTTTGGTGTCATTTTGGAAGGTTTTCTGGAGACTCCGTAAAATTGGCGTGAAACTCGGACAACATTGTTCACAGCTGTGACTTTTGAGTGAGAAATGCTTCCAGGGGTCTTCCCCATGGTGTTGCCATGTCATTTCAGCACTGTTCTGATACTTTTGTGACATTTTTAGGGTTTTTCCATGCTGCCGGCAGTCATTTCATAAAAGTACTCGGGTCTCCCATAGGATAACATTGGGCTCGGTACTCGGGCCGAGTACACGAGTATCTCGGGATGCTCGGCCCGAGCTTCGAGCACCCGAGCATTTTAGTACTCGCTCATCACTAGTGCTTATCTGATCCTCGCTGCCAACGGGGTGAGAGACAATGAAGGCAATGCTTCTTTGTAATCGTTCCTTAATCCCAATGCATTTCGGTGCCATCCCTGCACCTTCCTCAGAGGTACATGGACAGCACTGAAACACTATGGGAACAAAGGAACAATTACAAAGGAGCCTTGTCTTCATTGTCTCTCACCCCGAAAGCAGCGAGGATCAGATAAGCATCATTCCCTTTGATTTCTGGATACACCACCACTGTGCACGAGGAAGTGCAGATCCAGCAGCATGCGAATATACTAGTTTTGGGTCATCACAACTGAACCAGGTGAGTATATACACTGACGGTGTAATAATTCTATCGAATGATAAGACCCATTTGCGCCTCTTTTGTGTATCTTTTTTACTTTAGATTACAACAGACCATTACAGGACTTGTTGTTTTCTGGAATGTCTCTAGAAAAATATTGGCTACAGTGGCTCACACTAGAAAGAATGGTCCTATCCAGCTCTCTGATCATGAAATTGAAGACCTCTGGGGATACCTAAATATGTTCTCGATGATTAGCATAAAGTTACTGATGAGCCCTTAGACAAGTTTCAAGCCTCATTGTACAAATATGAATGGAAGGATCTATATAACATGGCCCTCTTGCACCATAACACATATGCAAAAATGCAGTCATATGTAATTAAGAAAGTGAGTTCTGAATGTCATGAAGAACTGGAGTGGCTGTATGGCAAATACTACAGGAATCATTTCAAGTGGTTGTTTCCCTATTGGCTCTTTGGCCTTTCAAAGTCTTGTGCCAAACAGCTGCAGAAAATTTACTTGCGGTGGCAAAGGTTTGATAAGAATGGAGAATTGTCCAAAAAAGGCAGTGGTGGGGCCTGGTGGTCGATAAATGACGGCATCATCCAGACCACTAATGGTGGCATCATCCCGACTACTAATGGTGGCATCATCCCGACTACTAATGGTGGCATCATCCCGACTACTAATGGTGGCATCATCCCGACTACTAATGGTGGCATCATCCCGACTACTAATGGTGGCATCATCCAGACTACTAATGGTGGCATCATCCCGACTACTAATGGTGGCATCATCCCGACTACAAATGGTGGCATCATCCAGACTACTAATGGTGGCATCATCCAGACTACTAATGGTGGCATCATCCCGACTACTAATGGTGGCATCATCCCGACTACTAATGGTGGCATCATCCCGACTACTAATGGTGGCATCATCCCGACTACTAATGGTGGCATCATCCAGACTACTAATGGTGGCATCATCCAGACTACTAATGGTGGCATCATCCCGACTACTAATGGTGGCATCATCCCGACTACAAATGGTGGCATCATCCCGACTACTAATGGTGGCATCATCCTGACTACTAATGGTGGCATCATCCCGACTACAAATGGTGGCATCATCCCGACTACAAATGGTGGCATCATCCAGACCACTAATGGTGGCATCATCCCGACTACTAATGGTGGCATCATCCTGACTACTAATGGTGGCATCATCCCGACTACAAATGGTGGCATCATCCCGACTACTAATGGTGGCATCATCCTGACTACTAATGGTGGCATCATCCCGACTACAAATGGTGGCATCATCCCGACTACAAATGGTGGCATCATCCAGACCACTAATGGTGGCATCATCCTGACTACTAATGGTGGCATCATCCTGACTACAAATGGTGGCATCATCCCGACTACTAATGGTGGCATCATCCTGACTACTAATGGTGGCATCATCCCGACTACAAATGGTGGCATCATCCCGACTACAAATGGTGGCATCATCCAGACCACTAATGGTGGCATCATCCTGACTACTAATGGTGGCATCATCCCGACTACAAATGGTGGCATCATCCCGACTACTAATGGTGGCATCATCCAGACCACTAATGGTGGCATCATCCTGACTACTAATGGTGGCATCATCCCGACTACAAATGGTGGCATCATCCCGACTACTAATGGTGGCATCATCCAGACCACTAATGGTGGCATCATCCAGACCACTAATGGTGGCATCATCCCGACTACAAATGGTGGCATCATCCCGACTACTAATGGTGGCATCATCCCGACTACTAATGGTGGCATCATCCCGACTACTAATGGTGGCATTATCCAGACCACTAATGGTGGAATCATCCCGACTACTAATGGTGGCATCATCCCGACTACTAATGGTGGCATCATCCCGACTACTAATGGTGGCATCATCCCAACCACTAATGGTGGCATCATCCCGACTACTAATGGTGGCATCATCCCGACTACTAATGCTGGCATCATCCCGACTACTAATGGTGGCATCATCCCGACTACTAATGGTGGCATCATCCCGACTACTAATGGTGGCATCATCCCGACTACTAATGGTGGCATCATCCCGACTACTAATGGTGGCATCATCCCGACTACTAATGGTGGCATCATCCCGACTACTAATGGTGGCATCATCCCGACTACTAATGGTGGCATCATCCCGACTACTAATGCTGGCATCATCCCGACTACTAATGGTGGCATCATCCTGACTACTAATGGTGGCATCATCCCGACTACTAATGGTGGCATCATCCCGACTACTAATGGTGGCATCATCCCGACTACTAGTCACTTGTGTTGCCAGGTTTGATAAGAAAAAAGTATCTAATTGGGATTCTACTGAATCTGATGTCTAGGACCTTGCGTCTCTCCATTATATAACCAATGACTTCTGGAATGGAAAGCTGACCAATGGAGACGAGAACCTAGGTATCCAATCTGTTGAACACTACTTTTCAATGTGCAGATCTCTCTTGGCTTGGATTCTTGGCTGTAGATGGGGAAAATTCAAACAAAAAAAGGTTTACAAAGATGCACTAGAAGGAGCATATCATCTGCTGAAGAATGAGCTACAAGATTCCATGGTTGATCACGGTACTTTTTGGGAGGTAGCTAAAGTTCAGATGTCTAGAATTTGTGATCATTGCAGAGAAGTGAGACACACAAGAGTAGGGAAAATATCTGACAAATCCCAAGTAATGGGTTATCCACCGCATTGTGTCACCACATGGCCACAGATACCGCACCACTGTAGAGAAGCGAGACACACAAGAGTAGGGAAGATATCTGACAAATCCTGGGTAAGGGGTTATCCACCGCATTGTGTCACCACATGGCCACCCATACCGTACCTTGTAGAGAAGTGAGACACACAAGAGTAGGGAAGATATCCGACAAATCCTGGGTAATGGGTTATCCACCGCATTGTGTCACCAAATGGCCACAGATACCGCACCATTGTAGAGAAGCGAGACACACAAGAGTAGGGAAGATATCCGACAAATCCTGGGTAAGGGGTTATCCACCGTATTGTGTCACCACATGGCACCAGATACCGTACCTTGTAGAGAAGCGAGACACACAGTCTCCCAACTTAGGCCTCAGATTATACAACAGGTCGCAAGACCAAGGAGAAGTGGTGATCATGTGAGTTTGCTCAAACAACTGCACACTAACACTGCAGGGCCTGAGCAGAAAATAAGATCTACTGGGATAAACAGGTTGTAGTATAATGATACTACTGTAATGTGTCTGTGCCTTTAGCAAAATGAATATTCAGTTCACCTGGTTGGTCATGCGGCTGGTTGCTAGTGTGATGCCACAGGGGATTACATCAAGGGCGGACCTACCGTGGTGCAGCTGGTTCAGCTGCACCAGGGCCCCGACTGGGTAGGGGGCCCCTCGAGCATCAGTAGGGGGCCCCCGTGACCCTGTGTCAGAGGAGAGGATGGTAACTGAAGGAAGCTTCCTGCCTCCCTTGTCTGTTCCCGCCCCCCTCTCCTCTGCAGCCCCGGCTCCCAGACCTTCAATGCGCTAGCACACTTTCCCCTCCAGGTTCCCTTTACTCTCTGCAGCTAGGTCTCTCCTCTCTGTGACCCCTCACTCTGTCTCTGTGTCCTTCCCAGGCTGTTGACTCTCTCTGCTTCTGTGCACTTGGTTGTGTGTGACTCCAGACAGTATGGCGGTGGCTCGGACTCCTGTGAGCCCTCCGGGTTGTCACTGAGCTGCCTGTCCTTTGGGGTAGGCACACTAACGTCTAGCTGTGGTCCCCCGTCGGTTGTCTGGGGAGGCTGGGTGAATCTACAGTCCCCTCTAGAGCCGACACTCTACTTCAGCCTAGCCTCCAGCAGTCCTCCCGTGTGAGGCTCTACCAGGCTCTCTCTACTGTGTCTTCAAGTATCATAGGAGGGCTACTCCACCTGCAGTCTGGTCGTCTCGGCTGTAGTTCTAGGGCCCGGGTATCACTGTCCCTCTCACTCCTGGGGTCCTGGCTCCGGATAGGCTTTCTCTCTGCGGCTCACACTGGCTCTGTTCAGATTCTGCGCTCCTACACCCCACTTTGCCAGGACGTGTGATTCAGTCTTTACTGCTCAGACTACCTCGGCCTACTGACTCCTTCCTCCTCCCCTTCACTATTTCTACCTTTTGTCACCTGACTTCGTGTTTGCCCACCCACTGCTCTAAACCCACCACCCCTCGCCTGCTTAGAGTTCCTAGGCTCCGGGTTGGGTGCTGCCCTCTACTGTACGTGGGTTGTGTGGGCTGTGAGGGTGTTGATGTGCAACTGTCGTCCTACCTGCCTGGCTGCAGTTCCCTTTGTGGCCTCCTGGACGCAGGGGCGCCACAAATGTCAGCAGAGAGAAAGTATAGGAGCCAGATGGAGAATTGGTCTATGAGGGTGGTGGTCGGGCCCGGGGGTTGATAAATGACGGCCACTTGGAAGTTGGAAGGAGAGTAGATATGGACAGAGTGCACTTCAATAGATAGCAGGATGATGGAGGGAGGAGGAGGAATTGGGTTGAAGATGCAGTTGTTAGAGAGGAGCAGACCCACTCCTCCACCGAGTTTGTGGGAGCAGTGAAGTCCAGTGAAGTCCACCGTAACACAGAGCAGCAGGGGAGGCCGTGTCGGAGGGGTCAGCCATGTTTTTGTGAGGCCCAGGAACAGATAACAAAATGTATAAGTCTTGACTATGGACTATAAGACTCGGCTAAGTATAAACAAAATGTTCTACGATGCTAATAATTATAATGAAATTATTCAATGAGAGAAATATAATGAAATATAGAGAAAGGATACAGAAAAATATTAACCCTTCTGTATCACTTTCCCCCCTTTTGAAAATGATATACCGCATTTTTCGGACTACAAGATGCAAAAAATATGAAGCAAAAAATGTGGTAAAATATTTAATAACATAAATAACATACTATCATATGTGGTGTTATAACATATAATAGAATCTTATTATGTCGGAAGCTATGGGAAGAAGACGGTGCTGCGGGACCGGAGTGGTGTCTGTAAAGTACTATATGAAGACGCTTGTGGGTGAGTATAAGAATGGGGGCACGAGGGCTTATATTTAAAGCACTGCTCGAGCACTGAAAAATAACACTGGAGTGCTGCTTTAAGATCCCATGGGAGAACTACAACTCCCAGCATGTCCTGCAGATCCTATAGTATACTGGGAGTTATAGTTCACCACAGGAGTGGTGGAGCGCTTTTTATGTGCTGTAATTAATAAACTTTTAATTAATTCTTACTTGTACATTCTGTGCTTACATCAGTGCAGGTCCTGCAGCCGCGCTGGGAACCTAGCGTTATCTCTTTCTCTACAGCTTATGTGACCCCTGCCGCCACCTCCCTCACCGGACACACGATCTCTCCAGCCGCTGCGGGAATCTGGTGCTGGGAAAAACACATGTGTCTGAGGTTTGATTGAAGGAATATTCATTTGCTGCTCCCCGCCCAGTGTTCGGTGCTGACAGGTGGGCGGGGAGGCAAGTAATGAATATTCCTTCCCTTTAAATATCGGGCAGACGTGGTTTCCCCACGCTGGAATCCTGCAGTGGTTACGTTTTCCTGCCTCCCGCAATCCCAGCCGCCGCTGTCCCCCACATGTTACATTCGGACCATGAGACACACCCTACACTTTCCTCCCAAATTTGGAGAAAAAAAGTCCGGAAAATACATGAATCTGCACAGGGTTAGTAGATATCGACCCCAAAGCTTCTTGTTTTATGAGCCTAGCGCACATAATGGGACTGTCCTACATGCTTCACCCATCTAGTCCTCATGTGGACACCCACTCCCTGTCTGCACTGGCCATTTGGGGTCTATAATAAACTACAGATAGTTCACAAGTGGAACCCTTAACACAGGGTTTAGAGATTGTCTACAGGGTCAATATAATGGAAACAGGCCACTCCATTTACCCTCCTTTCCTGCATATAGTCTAAGACTATAGTTTGCTGGTTAGTGAGTATAATTAGTTGTTTCTGTACTATATTAGTGGCATTAAGCACCACAAGAACCTGTGAAATTTGATCATCTATGCAATCAGTAGAGATGAGTGTGACAACACAACCTTTTTTAATGTGTGTCGTGGGTTAATGTTCTTATTTTGGCCAGACATGTTGATCTCTTGTTTGTTGAATCTGTAGGTTATTGTTTCTTATCAGATTGCTCAGAGCCTCCATTGTCTTAGTTTGTGAATTGCTACCTAAGTGTAAATTGCCTCAGCTTACTTCTGACTACATTATTCAAAGGAAAACTACGCAGTCAGATTGAACTGCTGACCACTAAGAGAGTAGCCTTGTCCCACCTGAGGTGGAGGCTCGTGATACAAAAGAATTAAGGAAAAGCGGTCTGTGGAGCGCCGGGGGGCTGGAGAGTGATGATAAGGTGACAAAGTAGAAAACAAACCTTTATTAAGGAGGTTCAATTCAAATCACGTTTCGGCAGAGGTTTACTGCCTTCATCAGGTTCTCTGCCGAAACACGTTTTGAATTGAACCTCCTTAATAAAGGTTTGTTTTCTACTTTGTCCTCTTATCATCACTCTTCAGCCCCCCGGCACTCCACAGACCGCTTTTCTATAATTCCTTGATATTTATCCCTCTGTAAGGGCTTGTGGCAGGGGCAACCACGGAGGACCAGATTTTCAAGCATTCCACCTAGGAACCTGCGGTGACGTCAGATCCCGGTCACGTGACCGCCCAGCTTCAGCGGCTCAGCATCTCCAGCTAACATCTGATCCGGAGGGTAATTAAGACTGTGCTGCAGACATGAAAAGGAAGGGGCACAATTTATTGGTAGAAGACCCACTGTGGGTCCTCCAAAATTAGTGGGTGCGGGCCCTCCAATATGAATAAGTAAGGACACTCTCAAATGTACAGAGGAGGGCCCTCCCAATTATATGGTAAGGACCCTCACAAAACTCAGATTTCCTGACACCTGCAGGACCCCTGAAAAGTTGAATTGAGGGCCACAGAATGACATGGAGGAGGAGGAGAGTAAAGCCCAATACCACAACTGGTACATTGTAGCTGCCTTTAAAGTGCTGGGGAATAGCTAACTAACAATGATGTATGACAGAGGGGCCGATGTAGCGACCGGTGGTAAGGCCGCGGGTGTGTGTGTATGTCTTGCTTCAACAGAATCTCCATACTCAGGTTTAACCGATAATAACGTTTCTTTACTGGCAAACATGTTTATATCACAGTCAACCGAACTATATGCGCACTTGTATATATTAGAGTCTCTGGATCTTCACTACTTCCGGGTACACAGCAAGAAAAGAAAAAAAAACACAGCAATGAAGGTATCTTTCCCTAACTTTCCCTAAAATCACGTACCAGTTTATCACAGAAGAAGATGTCGCTCCCACGTCGCAGGCCTGGGGATCTCACGAGGACAGGTCCCGGTGCAGCGCTGAAGGGGGAAACTCCTCAGTCTTCTTCTTTGGTCTCCTTGCGCAGGTAACGGAATCTTTCTTTGTTAGTCTCTCCCAGTCTCAGGGCACACCGAGCAGCAGACGGGAGATCACAGCAGCACAGAAGTCTCTCTCAGTCTCGGGGGCACCCCGAGTAGCAGGAGGGAGATCATGGCAGTACAAATGGCTCCCTTATGTCGGTCACGGCCCCTGCACATGCAGTGCTCGGCGGGCAAGGTTTTGCAGAGCGGCCAGAGTCACAGCACCAAAGTCCAGTGGCCCAGGATCAGTCACGGAGGCTTCTGTGGGGTGATTTTTCCGGCAAGGTGTAGCAAAGTAGCCCTCTTTCAACAGACATCCACACGAAGGTCTCTCCTGGCTCAGCTCTGGATCTACACTGACTTCCTGCTGCTCTCTCTTCCTGGGTAAACACTTTTGCTGAAAAGGGAATTTCCCACTTCCCTGCGTTTGTTTCAGCACTTGTCCACAAGGGGCAGTAGCGGACTGTGCACAGTTCATTTCCATATCCATTTCTATTATACAGTCTGAATTGCTCACCTCACTACACCTACACAATGTATAAGTCAGGGCCCTCCCAATTGTAAAAGGTGAAAAAAAGCCAAAACACTATGTGTGAACAAACACTAAAAGGGATATTTTCTTGTTTCTCTGGTTAATTTAGCCTTATATACAAGGGATTAGGCAGGAAAAACTGATTCTGAACCTTTTTGGCTGTTAAATGTGATTTCGGTGAGGTTTGATAGTTGTTGTTGTGTATCTGTAAGGCCCCTTTCACAGCAGCGTTGTTTTTAAATCGTGGCAGATGCGGTGAAAAAACTGCATCTGCCGTGATTACCACACATTATAATATTTCACCCCTGGGGCAATTGTTGCCACATTGGTGATGGCTGTGCCTAATATTTTTTTAAAAAGGCTAAACTCTTGTTAGGGTCTTCCTGCTGTGAGTTGCATTCCTTCATCAGGGCTCAGCACAATACCTACTTCTAAGAGTTCTGCACCTGTTCTAAACAATCCACCTTGAAATGCTGGGCTCAGGCCTCCTGCTTTGCTGCCATTGTGATCCAATACTAAATCTATAAGATGCATACCACTTTGCTGTTCGACCTTCATTTTTTGAAAACTGGGGACAATTGTTCGAGTCTCCTTGCTGCTGTGGTGTATGACCTGAGCAGGGTTCTCTGAGCACAAACCTACTCTTGACACTCCTGTTCCTCTTCCCAAATATTTAACCTTGAAATGCCGGGCCCAGGCTTCCTGCCTTGTTGCCATTTTGGCCCAAAACTGAATATACAAGACTAGCTGTGAGCCCGATGCAAATGCATCGGGATTCTAGAACGTGCATTAATTTGATTATAGTAGTTATAGCTGTAAGCCTGATGCAAATGCATCGGGTATCTAAAATATGTTTATTGTTTTTTTAAAGATTTTTAAATAATAATCGCATCATCAATAGCAATAATATAAGCCATAGCATTATTATTAGCAGTAATAGCAGTATTAATAGCATTATTAGCAGTATTTTGAGCATTAATAACAGTATTAATAGCATTAATAGCATTATTATTAGCATTAATAGCATTATTAATAGCATTATTAGCATTAATAATAGCATTAATAGCATTATCATTAGCATTAATAGCATTAATAATAACATTATTAGCATTAATAATAGCATTAATAACATTATTAATAGCATTAATAGTATTATTATTAGCATTAATAGCATTAATAATAGCATTATTAGCATTAATAATCAGATTAATAACATTATTAATAGCATTAATAGCATTATTATTAGCATTAATAGCATTAATAATAGCATTATTAGCATTAATAATAGCATTAATAACATTATTAATAGCATTAATAGCATTATTATTAGCATTAATAGCAATATTAATAGTATTAATAGGATAAATATTAGCATTAATAGCATTAATAGCATAATTAATAGCATTAATAGCATTATTAATAGCATTAATAGCATTATTATTAGCATTAATAACATTAATAATAGCATTAATAGCATTAATAATAGCATTAATAACATTATTAATAGCATTAATAGCATTATTATTACCATTAATAGCATTAATAGCATTATTATTAGCATTAATAGCATTAATAATGCCATTAATAGGATAAATATTAGCATTGATAGCATTAATAGCATAAGTAATAGCATTAATAGCATTATTAATAGCATTAATAGCATTATTATTAGCATTAATAGCATTAATAGGATAAATATTAGCATTAATAGCATTAATAGCATTATTAATAGCATTAATAGCATTATTATTGCCATTAATAGCATTAATAATAGCATTATTAGCATTAATAATAGCATTAATAACATTATTAATAGCATTAATAGCATTATTATTAGCATTAATAGCATTAATAGCATTATTATTAGCATTAATAGCATTAATAATACCATGAATAGGATAAATATTAGGATTAATAGCATTATTAATAGCATTAATAGCATTATTATTAGCATTAATAGCATTAATAATACCATGAATAGGATAAATATTATCATTAATAGCAATAATAGCATAATTAATAGCATTAATAGCATTATTAATAGCATTAATAGCATTAATAGGATAAATATTAGCATTAATAGCATTATTAATAGCATTAATATCATTAATAGGATAAATATTAGCATTAATAGCATTAATAGCATTAATAATAGCATTAATAGCATTATTATTAGCATTAATAGCATTAATAATAGCATTATTAGCATTAATAATAGCATTAATAACATTATTAATAGCATTAATAGCATTATTATTAGCATTAATAGCATTATTATTAGCATTAATAGCATTAATAATACCATTAATAGGATAAATATTAGCATTAATAGCATTAATAGCATAAATAATAGCATTAATAGCATTATTAATAGCATTAATAGCATTATTATTAGCATAAATAGCATTAATAATAGCATTATTAGCATTAATAATAGCATTAATAACATTATTAATAGCATTAATAGCATTATTAATAGCATTAATAGCATTATTATTAGCATTAATAGCATTAATAATAGCATTATTAGCATTAATAATAGCATTAATAACATTATTAATAGCATTAACAGCATTATTATTAGCATTAATAGCATTAATAGCATTATTATTAGCATTAATAGCATTAATAATACCATTTAATAGGATAAATATTAGCATTAATAGCATTAATAGCATAAATAATAGCATTAATAGCATTTTTAATAGCATTGATAGCATTATTATTAGCATAAATAGCATTAATAATAGCATTATTAGCATTAATAATAGCATTAATAACATTATTAATAGCATTAATAGCATTATTAATAGCATTAATAGCATTATTATTAGCATTAATAGCATTAATAATAGCATTATTAGCATTAATAATAGCATTAATAACATTATTAATAGCATTAATAGCATTATTATTAGCATTAATAGCATTAATAATAGCATTATTAGCATTAATAATACCAGTAATAGGATAAATATTAGCATTAATAGCATTAATAGCATAAATAATAGCATTAATAGCATTATTAATAGCATTAATAGCATTATTATTAGCATAAATAGCATTAATAATAGAATTATTAGCATTAATAATAGCATTAATAACATTATTAATAGCATTAATAGCATTATTATTAGCATGAATAGCATTAATAATAGCATTAATAGGATAAATATTAGCATTAATAGCATTAATAGCATAATTAATAGCATTAATAGCATTATTAATAGCATTAATAGCATTATTATTAGCATTAATAGCATTAATAATAGCATTATTAGCATTAATAATAGCATTAATAACATTATTAATAGTATTAATAGCATTATTATTAGCATTAATAGCATTAATAGCATTATTATCAGCATTAATAATACCATTAATAGGATAAATATTAGCATTAATAGCATTAATAGCATAAATAATAGCATTAATAGCATTATTAATAGCATTAATAGCATTATTATTAGCATAAATAGCATTAATAATAGCATTATTAGCATTAATAATAGCATTAATAACATTATTAATAGCATTAATAGCATTATTATTAGCATTAATAGCATTAATAATAGCATTAATAACATTATTATTAGCATTAATAGCATAATTATTAGCATTAATAGCATTATTATTAGCAGTAATATCATTATTATTATCATTTTTTTTTAATTATTATTTTTTATTTAATTATGTATTATTTTTTATTTATTTGTTTATTATTTTTTAATTGTTTTTTAATTATTTTTTTTATTATTAAATTTATTATTTTTTAATTATTTTTTAATTTTTTTTTTATTATTAAATTTATTAATATTTTTAAGTGAGAGTGATACACAGTTCTCATTCAGGTCCGCAATTTTTTATTTTTTATTATTATTTTATTTAATAATGTATTATTTTTTATTTATTTGTTTATTATTTTTTAATTATTTTTAAATTATTTTTTTTATTATTTAATTTATTTATTTTTTTAAGTCAGACTGAGACACAGTTCTCATTCAGGTCCGCCTTTTTTTTTTTTTTTATTATTATTTTTATTTAATAATTTATTATTTTTTTATTTATTTTTTTATTATTTTTTAATTATTTTTAAATTATTTTTTTTATTATTTAATTCATTTATTTTTTTAAGTCAGACTGAGACACAGTTCTCATTCAGGTCCGCCTTTTTTTGTTTTTTTAATTATTATTTTTATTTAATAATGTATTATTTTTTATTTATTTTTTTATTATTTTTTAATTATTTTTAAATTATTTTTTTTATTATTTAATTTATTTATTTTTTTAAGTCAGACTGAGACACAGTTCTCATTCAGGTCCGCCTTTTTTTGTTTTTTTAATTATTATTTTTATTTAATATTTATTATTTTTTATTTTATTTGTTTATTATTTTTTAATAATTTTTAAATTATTTTTTTTATTATTTAATTAATTTATTTTTTTAAGTCAGACTGAAACACAGTTCTCATTCAGGTCCGCCTTTTTTTTTTTTTTTAAATTATTATTTTTATTTAATTATTTATTATTTTTTAATTAATTTTTTATTATTTTTAAATTATTTTTTTTATTATTTAATTTATTAATTTGTTTAAGTCAGACTGAGACACAGTTCTCATTCAGGTCCGCCTTTTTTTTTCCCCATTGACATACATTAGCGGTGTGTCGGCGATTTTATGGCCGGCCACCTGGTTCTATTTGTCGGCCCTAAAATCGCGGACACACCGCTAATGCATCTCTATGGGCAGTGAGATCGAATTCTGATTGGTCGGCGTCCAATCCGAAATCGGGCTGACTGCCCATAGAGATGCATTAGCGGTGTGTCCCCGATTTTAGGGCCGACAAATAGAACCAGGTGGCCGGCCATAAAATCGCCGACACACCGCTAATGTATGTCAATGGGGAAAAAAAAAGGCGGACCTGAATGAGAACTGCGTCTCAGTCTGAGGGGCTCTTCTGATTGGCTGAGGGCAGTATACAGCGACCAATCAGAAGAGGGCTTCAGATCTCATTGAGGTAGAATGGCGGATTTTTCGTCCATTCTATCTTAATGAGAAGGAAGAGGACGTCGGAGGTGGAAGTTACCGAAAAGAAGACAGAAGATCCCCGGGGCCGGACGAAGAGGCGGAGATGGCGGAAAGAAGAGAGAAGACCCCCGGGGCCGGAGGAAGAGGACGCCTGGCCGGACGGAGGACTTGTGGATCGGACGGACGATCAGATGACTTGAAGGCATGTAAGTGATCGACGGGGACGTTAGCTAGGGCACGGCGGGGGCTTGTGGTGTAGGGCCTTAGGTGACAGCGGCGTTAGGTTAGGGGACTGCGGGGGCTTACGGTGTAGGGCTTTAGCGAGAGGGGCAGGGGACAGCGGCGGGAGCTTAGGGGCGGCGGTGCCTTAGGGGATAGGCGGCGAGGCTTAGGGGGTATCGGCGGGGCCTAGGATGCTACAGGGCTTAGGGGGTAGGGGCTTAGGGGCGGCGGTGCCTTAGGGGGTAGGCGGCATGGCTTAGGGGGTATCGGCGGGGGCCTAGGATGCTGCGGGTCGGGGGTTAGGTGGTCGGGGCTGCTGCGGGGCTTAGGGTGTAGGGGTGCGGCGGTGTTAGCGACAGCGGCGGGCATAGGTGCGGCGGGTCGGGGCTTAGGGTGTAGGGGTGCGGCGGTGTTAGCGACAGCGGCGGGAGCTTAGGAGGCGGCGGGGCGGTGTTAGCGACAGCGGCGGGCATAGGTGCGGCGGGTCGGGGCTTAGGGTGTAGGGGTGCGGCGGTGTTAGCGACAGCGGCGGGCATAGGTGCGGCGGGTCGGGGCTTAGGGTGTAGGGGTGCGGCGGTGTTAGCGACAGCGGCGGGAGCTTAGGAGGCGGCGGGGCTTAGAGGGTAGGGGGTTAGGTGCGACGGGGCTTACGGGGTAGGGGCATAGGTGCGGCGGGTTGGGGGTTAGGGTGTAGGGGAGCAGCGGCGGGGTAGTGTGTTAGAGCGGCAGGGGGCTGTAGTGTACAGCGCGATGGTATACTACAGTCCCATGGCGCTTATGGGCATGGGACTGTAGTATACTATAGCGGTGTACACTACAGCAGCGGCGGGGTAGTGTGTTAGAGCGGCAGGGGGCTGTAGTGTACAGCGCGATGGTATACTACAGTCCCATGGCGCTTATGGGCATGGGACTGTAGTATACTATAGCGGTGTAGACTACAGTAGTATGGGCTTCTGTGGCTTGGTTAGCGGTGTAGCGACTCGCAATGCCCGCTTCGCGGGCATTGCTTCGGGAGGCTGCAACGACTCGCAATGCCCGCTTTGCGGGCATTGCTTCGGGAGTCGCCGTGGCCGCTACGTGGCCACGGACAGAGTCCAGGAGATGAAACCTGGACTCGCTAACCAAGCCACCGGAAGCAGCGCCGCTCCGACGGAAGTCGCTACGGCAATTATATAATAGATGAATGCAACTTTGGTGTGGTCTGACACTATTTTTGGGAAAACTGAGGACTCTTCTTGGGGTATCTTTGCCGTGTGGTACATGACATGAGCAGGGCTCTCTGAGTGACATGCATACACCTGTCACTCATCCTCCTTTTTCTCCTCCTTTTAATCAATGTAGAAAATTGCTGCCACTCTTCTCTTGTGACTCATCCATCTGTCATTTCTAACTGAGTGTCCCCACCTCTGAAATGTAAGTGACTGTGAGCCCCCTCCTATTTTGAACTGATTTTAAAGAGTGTGCAGGCTGACACAGACCGTGGCTTGCGCACCCTTGCTACGCCATGAGAAAATTTGTCCTCTGGCATGATTGTTGTCACTTTTTCTGGTGTCTGCCACTAATATGAGCAGTTTGGCAGCTTTTGGGCCCCTTTGAAGGTGTTTTCTATGCGTTGGAGGTTGTCTGCTATTGATTACAATGGGTTTGGGTTCGGCTCGGCGAACAGTTCATCAAACAATTTGGCGAACTCCTCAATGTTCAGAGAATCAAACTGAACACTAAAGTGTTTGCTTATCTCTAATAATGAAAAAACTAATAAACCATGAATTCTGGTGGATAGACTCCTTGAAGACTCGTGTTCCAACCGGCATTACCATTCGCCAAGACTTGTCCTATCATTATACATGAATCTGTTATATCTGTTTAAAAACTTGATGAAGATAATTATTAATGTTAAAAGAAAATCTATCTTAATATGGATAACATTTCTTCACGTCATAGGCTTTCTAGTTTGCATTTGGTAGCCAGCCTATGCTCACCTCTCCCTACAGGTGCGGTTTCTTCACCTCCACCCTCGAGCTGGAGGGTGCTACCCTACAAGAGCTGCACTTAGCTGATATATTAGTTCTATCTCGGTCCATAATGAGCTCGGCAGTCGCCCCTGCCAAAACAATTCTGGTTTTAATTGCTAATTATGAAGCTGTGACAGTCATTGGCTTTATACTTGTTGCATGCAATACTTAATAAATGTTTTATCTATGGAGATTACCGGAACGCTGGATAGTTTCCTTCACTAAAGGAATCCTCTACTCCTGCCATAAGAAAGATAATACATGGTATGTGGTCTGCATGTCCCCTTTATAGAGGAAGATGTAGGAGTGTCTAACTGATTAATGATAATTTTTTTTGCTAATTAACCTATCTTATGTTGCGAATAGGGATAAGGTATTAACCCATTCTGTGCTGCCGTAGGACGTCCAGGAAACAGTTTTTGCTTCATATTTTATTTTATTTATTTTATGGACTTTACTTGTGTGTCAGTTTTATAGATCGGGTTGTTATGGATGTGGAGATACCAAATATGTATATTTATATCTATATAAGGTGTCATTAGATAGTATAAAAAAATTAAGAAAACAACACCAAAAATGAATATAAAGTGAACCTTGATTGCCTGTGCCACGCAATTAAGGGCCACTTTTATATTATATTTATTTTTGGTGCTGTTTTTTCATTTTTTTATACTATCTATAGATCTATATATACATGATCTAGCTAGCCGCTGAGAAGGAGAGAACAAGGTCTGTTTCCCTTTTTGTTACAAACACAGGAGATGTGGGATTCCAAATCGAGGAAATTGCTGAATATGTCATTGATATATCCCTGGAGGAATCTTTATTAGTGAAGATGTATTGCTCATCTGGTGGAAGTGTTTTCATCAGACCATTAACAAAATATATAAATAGATCTCTCTTATTAATTTCATAAGTATCCAAGAGGTGAGGGAGGGGGAGTACTGTGTTTGTATAATTAAGTCACCTATTTTTAGTATTCTTCTAGAAATCCAATTGTCAACTTGGAGTGAGGGTATGATGTGTTTTAGAACACCCAATGGGGATCAGCTAATCTAAAGGGTATCAACTCCTTCCCCAAATCTCCATTAGGTCATATGTTTAAGGTGGTTTAGATAGTTGGGGTAGTGGGGGGTCCGGCTTGGTTGCCAGAGAAGAGTTAATGACAAAGAGCTGAATGTTTGTCTCCTCTGAGCACAGCACCTTCTCCCCATCATCTCACAATCACCAAGGTGTCATTGGTACCTTCAGACGGGGGCAATGTGCCTTCTGGAGCAGGGGGACTGTGCGGCACTGCAGGATTTACTCCATTACGGTGTAATGTGTTACCAATGGTTTTCTTGGTGACAGTGGTCCCAGCTGCCCTGAGATCAGTAACACGTTCCCCCCGTGTAGATTTAGGCTGATCTCTCCCCTCCTCATGATCCTGGATCCCCCTGTGTAGATTTAGGCTGGTCTCTCCCCTCCTCATGATCCTGGATCCCACCTGTGTAGATTTAGGCTGATCTCTCCCCTCCTCATAATCCTGGATCCCCCGTGTAGATTTAGGCTGATCTCTCCCCTCCTCATGATCCTGGATCCCCCTGTGTAGTTTTAGGCTGATCTCTCCCCTCCTCATGATCCTGGATCCCCCCTGTGTAGATTTAGGCTGATCTCTCTCCTCCTCATAATCCTGGATCCCCCCTGTGTAGATTTAGGCTGATCTCTCCCCTCCTCATGATCCTGGATCCCCCTGTGTAGATTTAGGCTGATCTCTCCCCGCCTCATGATCCTGGATCCCCCTGTGTAGTTTTGGGCTGATCTCTCCCCTCCTCATGATCCTGGATCCCCCTGTGTAGATTTAGGCTGATCTCTCCCCTCCTCATGATCCTGGATCCCCCTGTGTAGATTTAGGCTGATCTCTCCCCTCCTCATGATCCTGGATCCCCCTGTGTAGATTTAGGCTGATCTCTCCCCGCCTCATGATCCTGGATCCCCCTGTGTAGTTTTGGGCTGATCTCTCCCCTCCTCATGATCCTGGATCCCCCTGTGTAGATTTAGGCTGATCTCTCCCCTCCTCATGATCCTGGATCCTCCTGTGTAGATTTAGGCTGATCTCTCCCCTCCTCATGATCCTGGATCCCCCTGTGTAGATTTAGGCTGATCTCTCCCCTCCTCATGATCCTGGATCCCCCTGTGTAGATTTAGGCTGATCTCTCCCCTCCTCATGATCCTGGATCCCCCTGTGTAGATTTAGGCTGATCTCTCCCCTCCTCATGATCCTGGATCCCCCTGTGTAGATTTAGGCTGATCTCTTCCCTCCTCATGATCCTGGATCCCCCACGAGGTGAGATGTTACATGGAGCCCCAGATGGATGTGGATTGACCTCATTGTGTATTTCCTCCATTCTCTTCCTATTGCCCCCACAGTTGTCTCTTCTCCCCCAGCTTTGTCTTCCTTATGGTTGTGTAGCACATTCCAGCCTTGCGCAGGTCTAGGATCTTTTCCCTGACATCCTTACACAGCTCTGTGCTCTTCCCATGTTGTAGAGGTTACAGGTGACTGATTCATTGTATACAGGTGACAATGTAACACAGCTGTGTGTAATGCAGGAACCAGGAGCCGATAACTGCTCTGTAGGGGCCACAACTCCTATTACATATAGTTAGGAGAAAACCTATCACCCAGGAGAGGATGGAGATTGATGAAGATAATCGAGGGTGGATTGATTTCTTCAGATTTATTTGTTTCTTGCAAAGTTTGATAAAATACAGCAGATTTTTTATTATTATTATTATTATAATTATTATTATTTATATAGTGCCATTATATTCCATGGCGCTTGGTAAGGTACAAGATAAGCAGATTCTGATCAATGTGTAGAAATTAGCGATATTTATCATTTTACAGCAGAAAATAGAAGAAAACACAATTATTACCATCTACAATATCAGTTAGTAATGTCTGAGCTCCAATCAGTGAAATCATTACAGGGCTCTAATCTCCGGCAGTGTGCAGGGGAGGGGAGGGCATGTACAGTGTTTTTGGAAATAATAAATGATCATTTACTGGATTCAATTTCCACTCATTTTAGGCTGGAGAGGCCAGAGGGCGGGGCCGATCAGTCAGTATTCATAGGGAAGTAACTGTCAATCACTGGCAAGGACCGCCCACTGGACTACTAAACCTAAATACTCTAGAATGGAAACCAATACATTATTCTGGATCAGCCTCAAATGACTGCTCATCTCCCCGCTTATCTGTGCTGCTCTTCCATTCACTTGATATGATTTAAAACCATTCCACCATGATGGTTACTGAAAAATAGTCAACTGCAGACACTGAGAGCAGGAAGACACTAGATAGATACTGAAACTGGAGAGAAACTTCAGACACTGATAGAGAAACCAATAGCCAGAGAGAAGCTGCAGATACTGAGAGAGGAAAGCTGCAAGAAAGAACAATCAGAGAGAAGCTGCAGATACTGAGAGAGGAAAGCTGCAAGAAAGAACAATCAGAGAGAAGCTGCAGAAACTGAGAGAGGAAAGCTGCAAGAAAGAACAATCAGAGAGAAGCTGCATACCCTGGAGGAAAGCTGCAAGAATGAACAATCAGAGAGAAGCTGCAGATACTGAGAGAGAAAAGCTGCAAGAAAGAGCAATCAGAGAGAAGCTGCATACCCTGGAGGAAAGCTGCAAGAATGAACAATCAGAGAGAAGCTGCATACCCTGGAGGAAAGCTGCAAGAAAGAACAATCAGAGACAAGCTGCATACCCTGGAGGAAAGCTGCAAGAAAGAACAATCAGAGACAAGCTGCAGACACTGATAGAGAAACCAATAGCCAGAGAGAAGCTGCAGATACTGAGAGAGGAAAGCTGCAAGAAAGAACAATCAGAGAGAAGCTGCAGATACTGAGAGAGGAAAGCTGCAAGAAAGAGAGAAGCTGCAGATACTGAGAGAGGAAAGCTGCAAGAAAGAACAATCAGAGAGAAGCTGCAGATACTGAGAGAGGAAAGCTGCAAGAAAGAGAGAAGCTGCAGATACTGAGAGAGGAAAGCTGCAAGAAAGAACAATCAGAGAGAAGCTGCAGATACTGAGAGAGGAAAGCTGCAAGAAAGAGAGAAGCTGCAGATACTGAGAGAGGAAAGCTGCAAGAAAGAACAATCAGAGAGAAGCTGCAGAAACTGAGAGAGGAAAGCTGCAAGAAAGAACAATCAGAGAGAAGCTGCAGATACTGAGAGAGGAAAGCTGCAAGAAAGAGAGAAGCTGCAGATAATGAGAGAGGAAAGCTGCAAGAAAGAACAATCAGAGAGAAGCTGCAGACACTGAGAGAGGAAAGCTGCAAGAAAGAACAATCAGAGAGAAGCTGCAGATACTGAGAGAGGAAAGCTGCAAGAAAGAGAGAAGCTGCAGATACTGAGAGAGGAAAGCTGCAAGAAAGAGAGAAGCTGCAGATAATGAGAGAGGAAAGCTGCAAGAAAGAACAATCAGAGAGAAGCTGCAGATACTGAGAGAGAAAAGCTGCAAGAAAGAGCAATCAGAGAGAAGCTGCAGATACTGAGAGAGGAAAGCTGCAAGAAAGAACAATCAGAGAGAAGCTGCAGACACTGGAGGAAAGCTGCAAGAAAGAACAATCAGAGAGAAGCTGCAGACACTGGAGGAAAGCTGCAGAAATTATATAAAGCCAAGAAACTTATACAGGTTGTATCCAAATCCCAGGACTTCTGCAGAAGCAAGAAAATCATCATTCTCATGAGTTGGTGGAGACCCTCTATAGAGTTTTCCATCAATCTTATCCACACACCACAGTTGCCCGTTAGAACTGAAAGCGATGAAGTGACTGAGTCTTGACCAGCCTTTTCCTCCAACTTTAGTGGTAGTGGCCAGCCAGTCCCCGGGAGCGGTTGGTGGTTTCCCCTTCACCAGGGTGTTATTGTATACAGCATACAGTGTGCCATCTGGATGGAAGAACAGCGCTTCATACTGGTTCCAGTTTCCACTTCCGATTTTGGTGGCTACGGTGTCACGCCATTCTCCAATACTGTCTTCGGGCCTTGGACCCGTGTACAAGTCTCCATTTTCAGTTGATCCATAAAAGTCACCATCGATACTATAGAACAACGTAATAAACCCTCGCCATCGTAATCCCCTGAGTCTTTTGGAAATAAAGCTACCGCTGGCAGACAATCTCCCTGCGTTCATATTTCCATTTACGACAACGTACAAGGTGCCATCAGGGCTGGTGGTCATATTACTGATATCATTCACCGTTCCATACGACTGCGCCCTCAGATGAAAATTATCATGATTAGATTTTGGAACCGGTCCAGCCTTCAGAGTATTGTCTACAGTGACCACCACAAGCTGCAGCTCTACAAGTGAGATACAAAACATACAAGTGTAAACTTTGTGATTCTCCCTTTAGTAAGTGACAAAACTATGTAGATTATTGTATAATTGCAAAATAAAATCCACTGAAAGCGATAATACAGACGATAATTTGTATAAGGTGGTTGTCTTAGAGACAAGTCAACATTTTCATTAGTAGAACCCAATAATTAGCTGCAAATTCAAATCTGCTGAATGGCTCTAAAATGCTTTGTCCAGTACTCAAAAAAGTTCATGTTAGTGAGCCCAAAAAGGTAAAACCATATAGTTCAAAAGGATGATTAGTCTCAGCGCTTAAGCTCCCGTCACACACAACGACGCACCAGCGATCCCGACAATGATAACGATCCTGTAGGGATCCCTGGAGCGTCGTTACCTGGTCGCTGGGGAGCTGTCAAACAGGCAGATCTCCCCAGCAACCAGGGGCCAGGGAGCCACCTCCACATGCGGATGCTTCCTAGATACCCGGTGTTTATCATAGTTACCAGAGTCCTCCCTGCTTACAGGCTGCAGTAAGCAGGAAAGACACTGATAACCATGATAAACATCGGGTATCCAGGCAGTGCGCGCTGCCTAGATACCCAGTGTTTATCATGGTTACCAGCCTGTGAGATCGCTGATCGTTGGTCTCTCACTGTCACACGCAGCGATGCGTGCTGACCAGAGGGAGCGCAACGACCTAAAAATGACCCAGAGCACTTTGTAACGATCAGCGATCTCACAGCAGGGGCCTGATCGCTGCTGAGTGTCACACGTAGCGAAATCGGTAGCGAGATCGCTGATATGTCACAAAACCTGTGATGTTACAATGATCTCGCTAACAATCTCGTTAAGTGTGACGGGGGCTTTATTTTAAATGTGTACAAGACTCAACTTTCTATTTACCCTTTGATTGGGATATTTATTCAAAAAATTACAATTTAAAAAGAGTTGCTTAAAAGTAATAAATAAAAGTTTTGGTCGTATTGGACTACATAAAATGAAGTGTACTGTGCGACCACTGGTCACGGCCCATAGATGTTACAGGTCTCTTCATAGGTGTTACCGATCAGGATTGGGGCGTCTCCTGTCGGGAGACCGCCGACACTGTCGGCTTGGTGTGATGTACAACTTCGTCGTGGTCAGGTGACTTGTGGTGGGTGGAGCTGTGGAGTGCCTGAATCCTGACCGGTAACATCTATGAAAGGAGCTGAGTGGGGAACGATGACTCTAAGCACCAGAACAGTCATAGTTTGTATTCCTCCACAGCACAATGTAGCATATAGGGACACATACATAAACAGTGTTAGAATAATGCAGGATAACAACACCAGCGTGAACCCTGAAATCCACTATGTATGCCGCTAGCGTTTTGTGAGGGGAATGATTAGCCTACTTCCGTGACTATGACCCTGTGGAACTGCTGCATTTTGGCTGACCTCTCCGCCTCAGGGATGAGAGACATAAAGTTCTCCTTGTAGCGTGGGTCTAACAGTGTTGCCAACCAGTACTGATTGTCGGCCAAGATGTTCTGAATGCGAGGGTCACGAGACAGGCAGCTTACCATAAAGTCAGCCATGTGCGCCAGACTCTTAACAGCCATCACTTCAGTATCCAGACCAACACGATGACTGAACATGCTGTCCTCCTCCTCCTCCTCCTCCTCCTCCTCATCTCCCCTGTCCTCTAGCCAGCCACGCTGAATCGAGGGTATGACTGGTGTGCATGTCATATCCTCAATTTGGCCAGAGAGTTGCTCCATGTCTTCATCCTCCTCCTCCTCGTCATAGTCCTCCACTGCACGTTGTGATGAGATGAGGCTGGGCTGTGTGTCATCACCCACACCGACTACTGTTTCTTGCTCCAAGTCATCGCGCTCGGCCTGCAATGCATCCTCTTTGTTTTTCAGCAGAGACCGTTTTAGAAGGCAGAGTAGTGGTATGGTGACGCTAATAATGGCGTCATCGCCGCTCACCATCTGGGTGGAGTCCTTAAAGTTTTGGAGGACGGTACATAGGTTGGACATCCATCTCCACTCCTCAGGTGTTATGTGTGGAGTTTGACCCATTTCCCGATGGCTTAGCTGATGCAGGTAGTCAACAACTGCCCTCTTCTGCTCACATATCCTGACCAACATGTGCAGAGTTGAATTCCAATGCGTGGGGACATCACACACCAGTCTGTGGGCCGGAAGACGCAAACGGCGCTGAAAGCCGGCAAGGCCGGCTGAAGCAGCAGGTGACTTGCGAAAATGTGCAGACAGATGGCGAACTTTTACCAGCAGTTCAGACAGCTCTGGGTATGATTTTAGAAACCGCTGAACCACCAGGTTGAGCACATGGGCCACGCATGGAACATGCGTCAGCTGGCCTCGCCTCAAAGCTGCCACCAGGTTCCGGCCATTGTCACACACGACCTTTCCTGGCTTTAGGTTCAGAGGTGTGAGCCAGTGATCTGCCTGCTGTTTCAGAGCTGTCCACACCTCTTCTGCATTGTGGGGTTTGTCACCTATGCAGACTAGCTTCAGCACAGCCTGTTGCCGCTTTGCAGAGGCAGTGCTGCAGTGCTTCCAGCTTGGGACTGGTGTGGAGGGTACAGTGGATGAGTATGAGCAGGAGGAGGAGGAGATAGCTGAGGAGCATGGCATTCCGGAGCTGTAGAGTGTCGGTGAAACCCTGACAGAGGTAGGGCCTGCTATACTTGGTGTGGGAAGGACGTGTTCCGTCCCTCGCTCAGACTGGGTCCCAGCCTCCACAATATTAACCCAGTGTTTTGTAAAGGAGATGTAGCGGCCTTGCCCACAAGCACTTGTCCACGTGTCTGTGGTTAGGTGGACTTTGGCTGAAACAGCGTTGTTCAGGGCACGTGTGATGCTGTTGGACACGTGGTTATGCAATGCGGGGACGGCACATCTGGAGAAATAGTGGCGGCTGGGGACCGAGTAACGTGGGAAAGCAGCCGCCATCAGGTCGCGGAATGCTTCCGTCTCTACCAGCCGGAAAGGCAACATTTCTAGCGCTATGAGTCGCGAAATGTGATAATTCAGGACTGTGGCATGTGGGGCGTTGGCAGCGTATTTGCGCCTGCGTTCCAATGTTTGCTGAATGGATACTTGAACGCTGCGTTGGGACAAGGACGTGTTTGATGGTGGTGTTATTTGTGCATGGGCAACTTCAGGTGCAGGGCCGGAGGCTTGTTCGCGGCCAGCATGGACAGGGGATTGGCTCGCACGCACAACACGCGAAGACGTAGCAGTGACATCAGCAAGCACCGCTCCTCGACTCTGTTGTACTTCCCACAAAGTCGGGTGCTTGGCTGACATGTGCCTGATCATGCTGGTGGTGGTCAGGCTGCTAGTTTTCGTACCCCTGCTGATGCTGGCATGGCAGGTGTTGCAAATGGCCTTTTTAGAGTCATCTGGAGCCAACTTAAAAAACTGCCAGACTCGGGAAGACCTAACATTTGCACAGGCACCTTGTGTCGTGTTGTTGTTCCGGGGAACGGTTGCCTGCCTTCTGCCTGCGGACCCGACCCTGCTTTGTACTGCCTGTTGGGATGCTACGCCTCCCTCCCCCTGTGCACTGCTGTCCTCGCTCTGCATATCCTCCTGCCAGGTTGGGTCAGCTACTGGATCATCCACCACGTCGTCTTCCTCTTCCTTGGCTAATCGCTGGACTGCTCCTCCTTCTCCTCATGTGCCACCATGATGACCGTTACAATAGTTTGGCTGTTGTTTCAGGTATACCCCCAGTGGTAAATTTTTACGCCCATTCTTTTAGAATGGGCATTACAACGACAGGATACCCGCTCCTTTTCAATGGGAAAAATGTTTTGAGGCCCTCCTGCACGTCTCAATCCCGGGACAATGTGGAGTCTCCCAATTTTTGGCTGCCCTGTGAAAGGGCTATACTACAATACACCCACTTCCTTACAATGGGCACTTCAGGTTTACAGGTCCTCATGCATGTCTGTATGCATGGGTCATTGAGGAGCCTCCCAATTTTTGGCTGCCCTGCCAAAGGACTATACTACAATACACCCACTTCAGGTTTACAGGCCCTCTTGCACGTCTCTATCCAGGGGCATTGGTGAACCTCCCAATTTTGGACTGCCCTGGCAAAGGAAAATAGTACAATAGACCCAGTTCCTCAAAATGGGCACATTATGTCAAGACAGGGCTTCATGTACGTCTCTTCTCAGGGACATCGGAGTGCCGCACAATGTTTTCACGTAAAATCTTTCATGTAATCACAAAAAGTAACATACACCAGCTGTATCTCACTATTGGGTATGTGCCCTTAACATTTCCACCCTAAATATTCATTTTTGTGTCATTTTGGAAGGTTTTCTGGAGACTCCGTAAAATTGGCGTGAAACTCGGACAAGATTGTTCACAGCCGTGACTTTTGAGTGAGAAATGCTTCCAGGGGTCTTCCCCATGGTGTTGCCATGTCATTTCAGCACTGTTCTGATACTTTTGTGACATTTTTAGGGTTTTTCCATGCTGCCGGGGGTCATGTCATAAAAATACTCGTGTCTCCTATAGGATAACATTGGGCTCGTTACTCGGGCTGAGTACACTAGTATCTCGGGATGCTCGGCCCGAGCTTCGAGCACCCGAGCATTTTAGTACTCGCTCATCACTAGTGATGTGACACCACTGCCATTTCTCCTGTGCTACATGCTCCACAATCACCTGTCCATGAAGCAGTGTCAGATTCCTCCTGCTCTGCTCTGCACCTGTGGTTGCACAAACACAACCATAATCTGCAAAAATGTCCACGTCTTTATCCCAAAGCAGCATTCACCTATCCCTACCCCAGACTTTGGAGCTGCATGTATCACCTCCCATATCTGCTTCCTTTATATAGGAGCACATGTCTGAATTTTGTTACACTCTACAGGAGATAGAGGACCCCACTGACCATAAGAGCTTACACTCTACAGGAGAGAGAGGACCCCACTGATCATAAGAGCTTACACTCTACAGGAGATAGAGGACCCTGCTAATCATAACAGCTTGCATTGTATAGGAGAGACAGGACCCTGCTGATCCTAAGAGCTTACACTCTACAAGAGAGATAGGACCCCACTAATCATAAGAGCTTACAGTGTACAGGAGCGAGAGGACCCCTCTGATCATAAGAGCTTACACTCTGCAGGAGAGAGAGGACCCCACAGATCTTAAGAGCTTACACTCTACAAGAGAGAGAGCACCCCCACTGACCACAAAATCTTACACTCTACAGGAAAGAGAGAACCCCGCTGATCTTAAGAGCTTGCACTCTACAGGAGAGAGAGAGGACCCTGCTGACCATAATATCTTACACTCTACAGAAGAGAGAGAGGACCCCACTGATCATAAGAGCTTACACTCTACAGGAGAGAGAGGACCCCACTGACCTTAAGAGCTTACACTCTACAGGAGAGAGAAGACCCCACTGACCATAAGAGCTTGCACTCTACAGGAGAGAGAGAACCCCACTGACCACAAAAGCTTACACTCTACAGGAAAGAGAGGACCCCGCTGATCATAAGAGCTTACACTCTACAGGAGAGAGAGGACCCCACTGACCATAAGAGCTTACAGTGTACAGGAGAAAGAGGACCCCACTGACCATAAGAGCTTACACTCTACAGGAGAGAGAGGACCCCACTGACCATAAGAGCTTACACTCTACAGGAGAGAGAGGACCCCACTGACCATAAGAGCTTACACTCTACAGGAGAGAGAGGACCCCGCTGATCATAAGAGCTTACACTCTACAGGAGAGAGAGGACCCCACTGACCATAAGAGCTTACAGTGTACAGGAGAAAGAGGACCCCACTGACCATAAGAGCTTACACTCTACAGGAGAGAGAGGACCCCACTGACCATAAGAGCTTACACTCTACAGGAGAGAGAGGACCCCACTGACCATAAGAGCTTACACTCTACAGGAGAGAGAGGATCCCGCTGATCATAAGAGCTTTCATTCTACAGGAGAGAGAGGATCTCACTGACCATAAGAGCTTACACTCTACAGGAGAGAGAGGATCTCACTGACCATAAGAGCTTACACTCTACATGAGAGAGAGGACCCCATAGATCTTTACAGCTTACACTCTACAGGAGAGAAAGAGAGAACCCCATTGACTATAAGAGCTTACACTCTACAAGAAAGAATCCTGCTGACCATAAGAGCATACACTGTATAAGAGAGAGAGGACCCTGTTGACCATAAGAGCTTACACTCTACAGGAGACAGAGGACCCTGCTAATCACAAGAGCTTACACTCTACAGGGGAAATAGGACCCCACTGACCATAAGAGCTTACACTCTACAGAAGAGAGAGGACCCCACTGATCCTAACAGCTTACACTATACAGGACAGAGAGGATCCCACTGACCATAAGAGCTTACACTACAGGAGAGATGAGCCCACTGACTATAAGAGCTTACAATCTACAGGAGAAAGAGAGGACCCCTCTGATCATAAGAGCTTACACTCTACAGGAGAGAGAGAGGACCCCACTGATCATAAGAGTTTACACTCTACTGGAGAGAGAGAGGACCCCACTGACCATAAGAGCTTACACTCTACAGGAGAGAGAGAGGATCCTGCTGATCCCTGATCTGCGAGATCTCATAGCTGCAGTGCATTATGGTGAGATCATTCCCATTGATGCTCCAGCAGTGTGGGAAATGGTGTTGGTCAAGGTTTTTTCTTATATGTGAATCGAAGCTTAAAACGTGAACATTTAAGTGAAGCCAAAAATGTTATGAAATTTGACTCAAACTCAAATCTCCACGGCTCGATCCGCTGATCTCCACTCACAGGATCACAGGATCACTCACCTTTCTGAGTCGCCATTTTGCAGGTGTAGTCGATGATCTTCTCTTGTGATGTCGGGGAGCAGAGGATCGGATTGGATGGGATTTTCAGTAGAAATGCGGCTCATTTTATATCTATTTTGTATCGCACATCGCATGTCAGTAACTAATCACAGGAGAGGCGTCAGCCAAACCAAATGACAATGAAGTATTGATTTATTGCTAATAGAATTGGCACAAACAAGAATGTAAATGAAGTGGAAAATATGACATTGAGTAACTGCAAAAAGATGTGTGTGCCAAGATAAGTCACATTGGTGGAGGGACGGCACCCCGAGATATTGTCCTCCATCCGGATACATGATTCCACCTTATACAGCCGTTATGGACATTCATGCTGATGTGTCCTACACTTTCCTGCTTCACATGGGCACAGAATAATCTTTATTTCACCATTCTGCCAGGAGGCATTTATAACTATTTCACTCCAATAATGCTTGGCATCAGTAAAGAAATAGTCATAAAACAGCATCAAACACCGGAGTGATTTTTTTTACCTTCCTTCATAGACACAGATGTAAAACATAGCAGTCAGGCTGCCGATAGAGGGAGCGTACTGCCGACGGTGTCATTATGGAGTCCTGTGTATAGCAGTATGCACAAGGATGCAGAGCTCCCTCTAGTGGTGGCTGCAGGTAGACAAAAGTTGTACACAATGACAAAAAAGAGAAACATATCAGGGTCATTGGATGTTTTTCGTGTGAAAGAGCTGGGGGCATGACCTGGAAAGTACATTGTGGGGACAGGAGTAAGCCGACTCCACCACCATGTTTGTTTGCACATCTTGGGGAATGGGAGAAATGTAAGCCGTCATGCGAAATAGTGGCAGGGGAAACAGTGTCTGAGTCCTGAGTTTCTATGAGAGCCAGGAGGTTAAGAGAGTTAGTAAGCAAGTAGTTATGAATGTAAGGAAGCTTGTTGCATACAGACCGTGGTTTCCAGAGCGCACAATTAAAAGAGGGATATGAAGGTGTGCAGGTAATGTTCATAAGGTTAGTAGGGTTTCTATGTGAGGTGGAGAGGGGTTCAACTTGGCAGAGGGTGGACCAGGATTAGGAGAGATCACCTGACAGGAGCAGCAGTAAACAGAGAAAAAGCAAATAGTTTTTGGATTTGTGACATAGTTTATGATGCAACACCCTGGAATATGGTGGTCTGAGATTATTCAGTAAAGTGCAGAGAGCATGGGAGCTGTACATGGGAGCTTTACATATCAGAGGGAAGCAGAGAGGTAAGGAGGAGATATCGCAGAAAACAATGTTATTATAATATGAAAAGGGTTGAATGAAGATGAGACTTTAGTATTCCAATTTCATACATTCAGTCGTGTCCAACTATTGGATACCATGTGAACCATTTTCTTCCAATCTTTCAATTTGTCACAGCATCTCTGAAGTTAATTCCTGTGTCTGCCATGATGGTGTCCAGCCAATGGATCTTAGGGTTTCTGTGACCATACCAAGCATCGTGTCCTTCTCCAAGGAATTTGCTCTCATGGCCGAGATAAGACAGTTTCTAGTTCATGTCTTTTCCTACCAGGGACGTCTGTGGATTGCCACATTCCAGAACAGCCTTATTTGTAATTTTGGCAGTTCATGAGATTTGTAGGAGTCTCCTCCAGCACCACAGTTTGAAGGAATCAATCTTACTTTCATCACCTTTTGTCAAGGTCCACGTCCCATACCTGTACAACGTGATTGGGAAATGGCTGTGACCAATCGTCGTTTGGTGGTGATTGAGATGTCCTTGTGCTTCCACAGTCCATCCATCATTGCCGCACAACCCATAACAAGCAGCCACTTGATTTTAGCTGTAGAACCGCTGTTACAATCAGTTAGAGACATCAGGAAGATGAAATTGTCTACCGTTTCTATTTCTTCATTGTCGATCTTCAAATTCACCATCTTGCTCATGATAGTCATTATATTGGTCTTCTTTACATTCAGATGCAAACAAACTTCTTGCTTTCTTCACTGAGCTTTAAGGTCAGCTTTCTCAGATCCTTCCCATTTTCAGCCAAAAGGGTAGTATCATCTGTGTATCTCAGGTTGTTAATGAACCTTCCACTTATCCTCACGCCAACTTATGATTCATTCAAGAATAGCCTCCTCATGATCCCTTCTGTGTAGAGGTTGAAGATGCCCTTTTTGATCTTAAAATACTCTGTCCCCAAATCCGGTTCATACTGTAGCTTCCTGGTTGTTGTAGAGTGACTTGATCAATTTGATGAAGTATACAGGTACTCCGAGCTCATACAGCAATTTCCAGAGCTTGTTATTTTTTACGTAGTCAAATGCCTTGGTGTAATCAATGAAGCATAGATAGAGCTGCTTTTGATACTCCCTCACCTTCTCCATGATTCATCTTATGTTGGCCATGTGGTCCCAGGTTCCCCTGTCTCTCCGGAAGCTCTTCGCAATCAATGTTGTTGCATAGTCTCTTTTGGATTATTTTCAGAAGCACCTTTCGGGTGTGTGGATTCGGGGGCATGGTTCGGTAGTTGGCACTGCCCCTCAGGTCACCTTTCTTTGGCGATGGGATGAAAACCGATTGTTTCCATTCCCATGGCCACGAGGATGACTTCCGTATCTTTTGACATAGTGCTGTTAAGGCTGCTCTCCGGATGGGTTTCAAAGGTTCTGCAGGAATTCCATCAATACCGGGTACCTTGTTGTGTACCAATTGTTTCAATGTCCATTCCATTTCACTATCCAGCAGATTCAGCTCTGACTCGTCTTGGACAGAGTGTTTGACAGAGAGATCATTGCTATCGGTGGCATAGAGATCCTCTGTGTATTCTTTCCCTCCGACCTTAATGCCATGTTGGTCGCTGACCTCGATTCCATTACTGTTCTTGCTCTTTCCTTGTCTGGCTGTGGATGGCTATCTCACCTTTTCCAATAAAGAAAATAAATCCATGGTATGGCTTTTCTTTTATGCATCTTCATGCACCACACATACAGAAAGGTGTTCTTGGCTTTCCTGGCCTCTCGTTGGAAGTCGGCATTCAGTCGTTTCGCTTCATCTAGAAATCCTCTGGCTTTTGCCTCTCTTCTCTTGCTTGACAATCTGGAGGGTGGATGCAGTTACACAATTCCCTCCCTGTGTTTGCTCCTTGTGTGGCACTTTTTCTTCTGCTGTTTCGATATCGATTCCTTTAATTTTGGTCCACAATTCATCAGGTTATTTTTGTCATCTGTAAGCAAGTCAATCCTGTTCTTTAATTCATTTGCGTACTGTGAGGGGATTTTGCTGACGTCGAAACGCTACCGTACGGCTGGACGCTTGATCTGTTGTAGTCTGACTCTGACTTTGGTGATGAGTTGGTAATTTGATCCACAGTCTGCACCAGGTAGAGTCTTTGTGGCAAAAATCAATCCTTTCCATCACTTCCAGCAGAGTATGTAGTCGATCTGATTGCGGTTGTGGACACTTGTGGATGGCCAGGTGTAGAGACATTGCTTTGGTTGGGTGAAAAAAGTGTTGGGGATTACTAGTTTGTTCTCCACGCAAAATGGTATGACGCGGTCTCCAGCTGTGTTCCTTTGACCCAGGCCATGTATGCAAATCACCCCTGCTTTCTTGCCTGCTTTGACTTTGGTGTTGAAGTCTCCCATGATGTCAATGATGTCTTGCTTCATTACTCCATCAAGTGCACTTTGAAGTCTTTGATGACCTTCTCTGGTGCATCGGATGTCAGTGCACGGTTGTCACATTCAGTGCGGTCATTGAGGTATTTTGGGTTCTCTACATACTGACAGAGACCCTGTTGTTGACAATCAGATTGATTCTCCTCTCTGTCTCATTCCTTAAGTAGAAGACAGTGTAGTCATCTGAACTGAAGTCTCCAGAACCCGTCCAATGAAATTCACTGATGTCTAAAAGATCCCCTCCTGTTCTCTCCATTTCCTTCTAAACGATATCTAACCTACCTATAGTCATTCCTCTCACACTCCACATTCTGATGATATGTCAGTCAGTCCAGCTCAGTCGGTCTTTTTCACCAAAGGCCACATCAGCAATTGGGGCCCTATGTTGAATTTTCCACCTTAATTGTCTTGGCTATTTCTGACCTGCCTTCTCTCTTCTCCTGTAGCATGATGGGTGCTGTTCTACCCGAGGGGCCCACCACAAAGCACCATAGATGAAGATTGTCGGTTTCAATGCATATGGTTCCATGGTAACATTTTTTACGGGGTAGGTTACTAAGGCTTTCCACAACCCTCCTCCTTTATACAGGCTTGGGACCGGTGCTGTCCGTGTTTCCTCATCCAGAAACATTTAGTTACACCATTGGAAGGGGGGAGTTGTATGTATGTGGGAGTAGAGTGTAAGCGTTGTCTTTGAGGCTGAGTGTCAGCTCATGGACGATGGAAAACATGTTTTATTATATCTTTCTGACAATAGGCATTTATCAACTAAAATCCATATTCTTTGAGATAATGTACTTAAAGAGTCAACGTGTATCAAGCAAAACGTGCCCTTACTTATAGCATATAAAAAATTAACACATACAAATGTAAAAAAAATGAATGGAAAAACAAGGCACACCCTTATCAATTAACCTAAGGCGTTTACTGCATTAACCTACATACAAAATTACAAAACAGACAATAATTCCCAGAATATCTATATACAAAGAATATATTCAATTACATCAATAAGTATCGTGCAACAATCAATATATTCAATTGCATGCACACATACAGTACAGCAATCGTTATATGCTATCATGTACCATAAATATAACCATACGAATCTTCATAAGTTCCTATTGCTTGTGCTGCAGAGAAAGAGAGGAAAAGGTAAGTGTCTATCTATTATATAATCACGAATGGATTTCGCGCACCAAAGTCGCATGCGACTCAGCGTGGTCATGTGGATACGAAAAATGCATTGGCCGCGCAGCGGCCAATGCGACCAGTTGTAAGGCGACTCGCTATGCCCGCGCAGCGGGCATGGCGAGTCGCCTTAGCAGCGCGAAGCATTGGCCGCGAAGCGGCCATTGCGAGTCAGAGACTCGCTCGGCTAGAATCCCGATGCATTGTGCATCGGGCACCCATCTAGTCTATTATATAATTGCCGTAGCTGACTTCCGTCGGAGCGGCGCAACTTCCGGTGGCTTGGTTAGCGAGCTGTTTCTTTCTCCTGGACTCTGTCCGTGGCCACGGCGACTCCCGAAGCAATGCCCGCAAAGCGGGCATTGCGAGTCGTTGCAGCCTCGCGAAGCAATGCCCGCGAAGCGGGCATTGCGAGTCGCTGACACCCACCACTAACCAAGCCACAGAAGCCCATACTACTGTACTCTACACCGCTATAGTATACTACAGTCCCATGCCCATAAGCGCCATGGGACTGTAGTATACCATCGCACTGTACACTACAGCCCCCTGCCGCCCTAAGCCCATACGACTGTAGTGTACACCGCTATAGTATACTACAGTCCCATGCCCATAAGCGCCATGAGACTGTAGTATACCATCGCGCTGTACACTACAGCCCCCTGCCGCCAAGCCCCCACCCGCCGCACCTAAACCCCTACCCCCTAAGTCCGCCGCACCCCTACACCCTAAGCCCCGACCCGCCGCACCTAAACCCCTACCCCCTAAGTCCGCCGCACCCCTACACCCTAAGCCCCGACCCGCCGCACCTATGCCCCTACCCCGTAAGCCCCGTTGCACCTAACCCCTTACCCCCTAAGCCCCGCCGCCTCCTAAGCTCCCGCCGCTGTCGCTAACACCTAAAGCCCTACACCCGAAGCCCCCTCCGTCCCCTACCCTAACGTCCCCGTCGATCACTCACATGCCTTCTTAGTCATCTGATCGTCCGTCCGATCCACAAGTCCTCCGTCCGGCCAGGCGTCCTCTTCCTCCGGCCCCGGGGGTCTTCTCTCTTCTTTCCGCCATCTCCGCCTCTTCGTCCGGCCCCGGGATCTTCTGTCTTCTTTCCGCCAACTTCCAGCTCCGACGTCCTCTTCAGTTATCATTAACATAGAATGGACGACAAATCCGCCATTCTATCTTAATGAGATGTGAGGGGCTTTTCTGATTGGTCGCTGTCTACTGCCCTCAGCCAATCAGAAGAGCCCCTCATTTCCCATTCAAATACATTAGCGGTGTGTCTGCGATTTTATGGCCGGCCACCTGGTTCTGTTTGTCGGCCCTAAAATCGCGGACACACCGCTAATGCATCTCTATGGGCAGTGAGCCCGATTTCGGATTGGACGCCGACCAATCAGAATTCGAGCTCACTGCCCATAGACATGCATTAGCGGTGTGTCCGCGATTTTAGGGCCGACAAATAGAACCAGGTCGGCGGCCATAAAATCGCCGACACACCGCTAATGTATTTCAATGGGAACAAATAAATTTAATAATAAAAAAAATAATTAAAAAATAATTAAAAAAATAATAAAAAAATAAATAAAAAATAAACGGACCTGAAAGAGAACTGGGTCTCAGCCTAAATAATAAATTTAATAATAAAAAAAATAATTAAAAAATAATTAAAAAATAATTAAAAAATAAATAAAAAATAATAAATAATTCCATAAAAATAATAATAAAAAAATTAAATATATGCTAATTATATCAGCCCTTTCAGCGGACCTGAAAGAGAACTGGGTCTCAGCCTAAATAATAAATTTAATAATAAAAAATATAATTAAAAAATAATTAAAAAATAATAAAAAAATTAATAAAAAATAATAAATAATTCAATAAAAATAATAATAAAAAAAATAAATATATGCTAATTATATCAGCCCTTCCAGCGGACCTGAATGAGAACTGGGTCTCAGCCTAAATAATAAATTTAATAATAAAAAAAATAATTAAAAAATAATTAAAAAATAATAAAAAAATAAATAAAAAATAATAAATAATTCAATAAAAATAATAATAAAAAAAATAAATATATGCTAATTATATCAGCCCTTCCAGCGGACCTGAATGAGAACTGGGTCTCAGCCTAAATAATAAATTTAATAATAAAAAAAAATAATTAAAAAATAATTAAAAAATAATAAAAAAATAAATAAAAAATAATAAATAATTCAATAAAAAATAATAATTAAAAAAAAATTCTAATAATAATGATATTACTGCTAATAATAATGCTATTAATGCTAATAATTATGCTATTAATGCTAATAATAATGTTATTAATGCTATTATTAATGCTAATAATGCTATTATTAATGCTATTTATGCTAATAATAATGCTATTAATGCTATTAATAATGCTATTAATGCTATTATTTATGCTATTAATGCTATTAATGCTAATATTTATCCTATTAATGGTATTATTAATGCTATTAATGCTAATAATAATGCTATTAATGCTATTAATGCTAATAATAATGCTATTAATGCTATTAATAATGTTATTAATGCTATTATTAATGCTAATAATGCTATTATTAATGCTAATAATAATGCTATTAATGCTATTAATAATGCTATTAATGCTATTAATTATGCTATTAATGCTATTAATGCTAATATTTACCCTATTAATGCTATTAATGCTATTAATAATGCTATTCATGCTAATAATATTGCTATTAATGCTCTTTATGCTAATACTAATGCTATTAATGCTATTTTTTATGCTATTAATTCTATTATTTATGCTATTAATGCTATTAATAATGCTATTAATAATGCTATTAATCCTATTAATGCTATTAATAATGCTATTCATGCTATTAATAATACTATTAATGCTATTAATGCTCATAATAATGCTATTAATGCTATTAATAATGTTATTAATGCTATTATTAATGCTATTAATGCTAATAATAATGCTATTAATGCTATTAATAATGTATTAATGCTATTATTAATGCTAATAATGCTATTATTAATGCTATTTATGCTAATAATAATGCTATTAATGCTATTATTAATGCTATTAATGCTATTATTTATGCTATTAATGCTATTAATGCTAATATTTATCCTATTAATGGTATTATTAGTGCTATTAATGCTAATAATAATGCTATTAATGCTATTAATGCTAATAATAATGCTATTAATGCTATTAATAATGTTATTAATGCTATTATTAATGCTAATAATGCTATTATTAATGCTATTAATGCTAATAATAATGCTATTAATGCTATTAATTATGCTATTAATGCTATTAATGCTAATATTTATCCTATTAATGGTATTATTAATGCTATTAGTAATGCTATTAATGCTAATATTTATCCTATTAATGCTATTAATGCTATTAATAATGCTATTAATGCTATTAATTATGCTGTTATTGCTATTAATGCTAATATTTATCCTATTCATGGTATTATTAATGCTATTAATGCTAATAATAATGCTATTAATGCTATTAATGCTAATAATAATGCTATTAATGCTATTAATAATGTTATTAATGCTATTATTAATTCTAATAATGCTATTATTAATGCTATTAATGCCAATAATAATGCTATTAATAATGCTATTAATGCTATTAATGCTAATATTTATCCTATTAATGCTATTAATGCTAATAATAATGCTATTAATGCTATTAATAATGCTATTAATGCTATTAATTATGCTATTAATGCTATCAATGCTAATATTTATCCTATTAATGGCATTATTAATGCTATTAATGCTAATAATAATGCTATTAATGCTATTAATAATGTTATTAATGCTATTATTAATGCTATTAATGCTAATAATAATGCTATTAATGCTATTAATAATGCTATTAATGCTATTAATTATGCTATTAATGCTAATATTTATCCTATTAATGCTATTAATATTGCTATTAATGCTAATAATAATGCTATTAATGCTATTAATAATGTTATTAATGCTATTAATGCTAATAATGCTATTATTAATGCTATTAATGCTAATAATAATGCTATTAATGCTATTAATAATGTTATTAATCCTATTATTAATGCTAATAATGCTATTATTAATGCTATTAATGCTAATAATAATGATATTAATGCTATTAATAATGTTATTAATGCTATTATTAATGCTAATAATGTTATTATTAATGCTATTAATGCTAATAATAATGCTTTTAATGCTATTAATAATGTTATTAATGCTATTATTAATGCTAATAATGCTATTATTAATGCTAATAATGCTAATAATAATGCTATTAATGCTATTAATAATGTTATTAATGCTATTATTAATGCTAATAATGCTATTAATAATGCTAATAATGCTATTAATAATGCTATTAATGCTAATAATAATGCTATTAATACTGTTATTAATGCTCATAATACTGCTAATAATGCTATTAATACTGCTATTACTGCTAATAATAATGCTATGGCTTATATTATTGCTATTGATGATGCGATTATTATTTAAAAATGTTTAAAAAAACAATAACATATTTTAGATACCCGATGCATTTGCATCAGGCTAACAGCTATAACTACTATAATCAAATTAATGCACGTTCTAGAATCCCGATGCATTTGCATCGGGCTCACAGCTAGTATATAATATTTACATTAGTACAGATCAGACATATGCGATGATTATTTATTAATATTAATACAATAAATCACTTTTAAAGTTCAAACCCATTGGAGAACAGGTATCCAGGCAGAGAATCCAATAGGCTTCATGTTCATCCAGTGCCACCAGCCAATTACCACCTCAGTGAGGACCAATCAGCTTCTCAATACTGCATATTGTTAAATGGGGTTGTCCTGGCTTTTTGTATCATTTGTATGTGTAATCTAGGCTGCAAAATGCCGACAGAGTGTAATTTACACTGTGTCAACATTCTGCAGGGTTACCTAGATATCATTGTTTTGCTTCTGCTGGAGACCGACCAGGGGATGTGTTTGTTTTAGAACTGGTCATTCACACTCACTCTCCTACAAGCATGCCCCACACAGTAAAAAGCTCTCCCCAGTCCCAAGTATAACCACCTAGCATAGCAACAAGCCCCCCCCCACCCCAGTCTCAGTATGCCCACCTCCCAGTCTCGGTATGCCCAGCCACTCCAGTCTCCACAGTATACTCAGCCATGCCACACTCTATTGCCCTATGTAATCTGTGATAGAACTGCCACACTGCAGTCATCTCTGAGACACTGACAAATCTGCAGCTCTGAGATGACCGTTGTCCGTGCTGTGTGTGCTCACCTTCCCCTGTGCTGGCGCTGATGTGATATGATGAAGAGCTGATGCCTCTCAGTTCCCACTTACTCTGTGAATCAGAATGAATAAACCGCTGTGTACCGAGGGGGCTGGGCCTGAGAGGCATGAGCGCTTCATCATATAACTTCAGCACCGACACAGGGGAAGTTGAGGCACCCCCCCGCAGGACTGAGAGTGTCCATCTCCTCAGAGCTGCCGATTGATCACAGTGTCTCAAAGATGACTGCTCTTACAGATTACATAGGGCAATGGAGTGTGGAATGGCTGAGCATACTGTGGAGACTGGAGTGGCCGGTCATACCGAGACTGGGGGGCAGGTATACTGAGAATGGAGTGGCCTGGCATACTGAGACTGGAGTGGCTGGGCAAACTAAGACTGGGGGGGTGACATATAGTGATGGGCGAGTCCTAAATTACTCGGAATCGCTTGACTCTAGCGAGTCCAAGCCCGGGACTCGCTACTTGTTGCGAGTCTAGCAAGTCCAATGTTAATGAATGGGGAAGCGAGTAATAGCTAGTAATGTGCGATTTACAAATCGCAGATGTGTCTCGGAAGCTCCAGGCTCTATCTGCTACAATAGCTAAATCATGTTTAATAGGCTCCCGCTGTCACAGCACAGTTAACTCTCTGCTTACCGGCGCTGCAACAAGAAGAAGAAGGAAGACAGAAGAGAGAAGAAAGAAGAGAGAAGACCTGGGTCTTTGGAGGGATATGTGGTGGTAATAAAGTTGGAGTCCCTAATGGTGTCTGTGTCTTTATTTTTAATAAATAATTTTTCTCTGTGTGGTGTTTTTTTTAACCCTTTATTGGAGATTCTTAGTGGCCGGGTCAAACCTGGCCTGACATTAAGAATCTCGGGCTTAATACCAGCTTGTATAACATAGCTGGTATTAACCCCTTTATTACCCAGCGTGCCACCGCCACCAGGGCCGCTGGAAGAGCGGGGTTCAGCGCCAGAGGATGGCGCTTCAATGAACGCGCCATCTTCTGGGGCGGCTGCAGGCTGCAATTTGCAGCGGGGGGTGCCCAGAAAGCTTGGGCCTCCCTGCGCTGAGGATTCCAGCCCCCAGCTGCTTAGCTGTACCTGGCTAGACATAGAAATTGCGCGGAGCCCCACGCATTTTTTTTTATTATTTCATGAAATTCATGAAATAATAAAAAAAAAGGGCTCCCCTATACTCTTGTGTCCGGCCAGGTACAAATAGGCACCTGGGGGTTGGGGGCAGCCCGTCGCTGCCTGCTGGATCCGGCTGGTTCCAGAAATACGGCGAAGCCCACGTCATTTTTTTTCTGAAAAATCAATAAAACAATCCTAAAAAAGGGACTGCATCTTTATTCACCCCTCGCCCATGGTTCAGGGGTTAATAAAGATGCAGTCCCTTTTATTTACATTGTTTTATGGATTTGTCAGAAAAAAAAAATTTGACAATATTTGAGGATAGAGGAGGAGGAGTGACACCAGCGAGGCATTCAGGTCCAGGGAAGGGAGCGTACCTCCTAGACCTAAAGTAAGCATTAGCATACAGGGCGGGGGATTTAATAAAGCCTTTATTTAGGTGTCCCAGGGGTGTAGGGGGATAAGAGCCTCCTTCACAAAATACAGCATAGGCGCTGCTGAAGGTGGCCCTGGGTGGAGTGACAGGTTCAATTTAGGTATTGCATGCAACAAGTATAAAGCCGATGACTGTCACAGCTTCATAATTAGCAATTAAAGCCTGAATTGTTTTGGCAGGGGCGACTGCCGAGCTCATTATGGATAGAGATAGAACTAATATATCAGCTAAGTGCAGCTCTTGTAGGGTAGCACCCTCCGGCTCGTGGGTGGAGGTGAAGAAACCGCACCTGTAGGGAGAGGTGAGCATAGGCTGGCTACCAAATGCAAACCAGAAAGCCTATGACCTCAATAAATGTTATCCATATTAAGACAGATTTTCTTTTAACATTAATAATTATCTTCATCAAGTTCATCAAGTTTTTAAACAGATATAACAGATTAATTTACAATGATAGAACAAGTCTTGGCGAATGGTAATGCCGGTTGGAACACGAGTCTTCACGGAATCTATCCACCAGAATTCATGAGTTATTTGTTTCCCAAAAAGATTTCATTACTTGGATTATGCGGGTCCTGTATACATATAGATATACAGTTAGGGCCAGAAATATTTGGACAGTGACACAATTTTCGCGAGTTGGGCTCTGCATGCCACCACATTGGATTTGAAAAGAAACCTCTACAACAGAATTCAAGTGCAGATTGTAACGTTTAATTTGAAGGGTTGAACAAAAATATCTGATAGAAAATGTAGGAATTGTACACATTTCTTTACAAACACTCCACATTTTAGGAGGTCAAAAGTAATTGGACAAATAAACATAACCCAAACAAAATATTTTTATTTTCAATATTTTGTTGCGAATCCTTTGGAGGCAATCACTGCCTTAAGTCTGGAACCCATGGACATCACCAAACGCTGGGTTTCCTCCTTCTTAATGCTTTGCCAGGCCTTTACAGCCGCAGCCTTCAGGTCTTGCTTGTTTGTGGGTCTTTCCGTCTTAAGTCTGGATTTGAGCAAGTGAAATGCATGCTCAATTGGGTTAAGATCTGGTGATTGACTTGGCCATTGCAGAAGGTTCCACTTTTTTGCACTCATGAACTCCTGGGTAGCTTTGGCTTGGGGTCATTGTTCATCTGTACTATGAAGCGCCGTCCAATCAACTTTGCAGCATTTGGCTGAATCTGGGCTGAAAGTATATCCCGGTACACTTCAGAATTCATCCGGCTACTCTTGTCTGCTGTTATGTCATCAATAAACACAAGTGACCCAGTGCCATTGAAAGCCATGCATGCCCATGCCATCACGTTGCCTCCACCATGTTTTACAGAGGATGTGGTGTGCCTTGGATCATGTGCCGTTCCCTTTCTTCTCCAAACTTTTTTCTTCCCATCATTCTGGTACAGGTTGATCTTTGTCTCATCTGTCCATAGAATACTTTTCCAGAACTGAGCTGGCTTCTTGAGGTGTTTTTCAGCAAATTTAACTCTGGCCTGTCTATTTTTGGAATTGATGAATGGTTTGCATCTAGATGTGAATCCTTTGTATTTACTGTCATGGAGTCTTCTCTTTACTGTTGACTTAGAGACAGATACACCTACTTCACTGAGAGTGTTCTGGACTTCAGTTGATGTTGTGAACGGGTTCTTCTTCACCAAATAAAGTATGCGGCGATCATCCACCACTGTTGTCATCCGTGGACGCCCAGGCCTTTTTGAGTTCCCAAGCTCACCAGTCAATTCCTTTTTTCTCAGAATGTACCCAACTGTTGATTTTGCTACTCCAAGCATGTCTGCTATCTCTCTGATGGATTTTTTCTTTTTTTCAGCCTCAGGATGTTCTGCTTCACCTCAATTGAGAGTTCCTTTGACCGCATGTTGTCTGGTCACAGCAACAGCTTCCAAATGCAAAACCACACACCTGGAATCCACCCCTGACCTTTTAACTACTTCATTGATTACAGGTTAACGAGGGAGACGCCTTCAGAGTTAATTGCAGCACTTAGAGTCCATTGTCCAATTACTTTTGGTCCCTTGAAAAAGAGGAGGCTATGCATTACAGAGCTATAATTCCTAAACCCTTTCTCTGATTTGGATGTGGAAACTCTCATATTGCAGCTGGGAGTGTGCACTTTCAGCCCATATTATATATATAATTGTATTTCTGAACATGTTTTTGTAAACAGCTAAAATAACAAAACTTGTGTCGCTGTCCAAATATTTCTGGCCCTAACTGTATATGTCCCCCTGTTCTGTGCCATATGTGGGCTGTTGTATAAGTTGAATCTAGAAGTTTCCATCCACTATATATAGAGACACATCTGCATGTTTTTCTCACTACCAGACAAGAAATCAGAATAAACCTTTCAAGTTTTAGAACCATTAGGAAGAACCATAATTATTAATATTTACCAAATGCCAGAATGAGAGATAATGTTTTAAGGCATTTTTATTACTTTCTGTAAAGTCACAAGATTACATGCATTTCATTAGGATTTGGTGCCATTCCCCTTAAACTGTATGACTTAGGTGAAAGGTTTTTCTGATATCCTTCCTGCTCATGATCCATCTATCTTGTGAAGTTCACCAGTCCCTCCTGCATCAAAACATCCCCACACCATGATGCTGCCTCCCCCATGTTTCATGGTTGGGATGGTGTTCTTAGGCTTCCAAGTTTCTCCCTCTTTCCTCCAAATGTTACGATGGTCATTATGGACAAACAGTCCAATCTTAGTTTCGTCAGAACACAGGACATCTCCAAAAATGTGGGTCTTTGTTCCTGTGTGTAAACATTACTCTGTCCTTTTTCTGTTTGTTTTGGAGTAAAGGCTTCATCTTTTCAGCCCATGTTGATACAGTTCTCGTTTCACTGTGGATGACAACACAGCTTCCATCATCATCTTCACAAGGTCTTCAGCTTTTGTTCTTGGGTTGATATTCACATGTCAGTACTAAATCTTAATGCAAATAAATGAGAACCCTTAATATGAACAAAATGAATAACAAGATATAAAGATAAGAATAAAAAGAAAAAGAAAATATACCACAGTTTTGATTCACTGTGCATACATAAGGACAACTTAACCTCAGTGCTAGAAATGAGACCTTATATTAGGTATATGTTATGTGAGATTGCTGAGGTGTTGTTTATGCATGTGACCGCAGTGTCTGTGATAAAGTGTCATGACATTAGTTATTAATCTACTTATATAATCGGGAGTTTGGAATTCGGGCGTTGTAGCCGAATCTCCAGCTCCTTTGCGGCACTGCGAGCGATGACGCGCAGCGTCATTGCGAGCCGCAGCCGCACTACCTCACACCGACGTTCCCTATCACAATCTGAGGAGTTCTGCCACACCCCCAGCCCTAACTCACGCTACCAAGATGGCGGCGGATCCCGCCCCACACCACACCAGCGGAACACGTATGGCGGGGAGCGGTGATAACATTTCTCACCAGCCTCACCTCTCTCAGGCTGCCCTGCGCGCAGCCACAGCGCCGGAAGTCTCGCCGGAAGCCCCCGATACCCCCGTCCGGGAGAGCCGGCGAGTGCCTTACTGCAGGCGCAGCCTCACCTCTCTCAGGCTGCCCTGCGCCTAGGCACAGCGCCGGAACTGGCGCCGGGAGCCGCCCCAGGGCACCCTCCGGGAGAGGCGGCCAGTGCCTTGCTGCAGGCACAGCCTCACCTCTCTCAGGCTGCCCTGCGCCTAGGCACAGCGGCGGAACTGGCGCCGGGAGCCGCCCGAGGGCACCCTCCGAGAGAGGCGGCCAGTGCCTTGCTGCAGGCGCACAGCAGTGGAGGTGAGAGAGCGGTGTGGACGGGGGACTGGAGCGCACTATGAACACCCTCTGCTCCAATACAGAAAGGCCTGCAGTGGAGCACACTAGCTATGCCAATTTGGCCCCCCTCCAATCCCCCCACTGTCATCACAATGATTAAGTATGCCACGACCTCTCCTCACCCCTCCAGCCCCCACCTCTCCTCACCCCTCCAGCCCCCACCTCTTCTCACCCCTCCACCCGGACCTCCAGCCGCCTCTATACTTTGCCACCCACGCAGCCGCCTCTATACTCTGCCACCCACGCAGCCGCCTCTATACTCTGCCACCCACGCAGCCGCCTCTATACTCTGCCACCCACGCAGCCGCCTCTATACTCTGCCACCCACGGAGCCGCCTCTATACTCTGCCACCCACGGAGCCGCCTCTATACTCTGCCACCCACGGAGCCGCCTCTATACTCTGCCACCCACGGAGCCACCTCTATACTCTGCCACTCATGCAGTTGCCTCTATACTATGCCACCCACGCAGCCGCCTCTATACTCTGCCACCCACGGAGCCGCCTCTATACTCTGCCACCCACGGAGCCACCTCTATACTCTGCCACTCATGCAGTTGCCTCTATACTATGCCACCCACGCAGCCGCCTCTATACTCTGCCACCCACGGAGCCGCCTCTATACTCTGCCACCCACGGAGCCACCTCTATACTCTGCCACCCACAGAGCCGCCTCTATACTCTGCTACCCACAGAGCCGCCTCTATACTCTGCTACCCACAGAGCCGCCTCTATACTCTGCCACCCACGCAGCCGCCTCTATACTCTGCCACCCACAGAGCCGCCTCTATGCTTTGCGACCCACGGAGCCGCCTCTATGCTCTGCGACCCACACAGCCACCTCTATGCTCTGCGACCCACGGAGCCGCCTCTATGCTCTGCGACCCACACAGCCGCCTCTATGCTCTGCTACCCACAGAGCCGCCTCTATGCTCTGCTACCCACAGAGCCGCCTCTATGCTCTGCGACCCACACAGCCACCTCTATGTGTGGTGCCCCGCAACGAGTGCGTCACAAGAGGGTATTGCAGCCATAAATGCAGCCGCAATATTCTCTGACACAGCAGTGACCCAGTTAACTTTGAGATTCAACCCTGCATGCATCACCTAGAACAGAGGACCAATCCAGGGTCCTGGTGGGCGGAGTGCTAGGGAAGTGTGTAGGGAGAACAGACACTTAGTCTACACAACAGAACAGAACAGAAGAGTCTAAAACAGAGTCTAGAACAGAGAACTTGGAGTAGGAGCGGGGGCTCCGCACCCCGTGCAGCCCCCGGGCCGTCACCGGTCGGGTGTCAGCACCTGAGGCCTCAACAACCGGGATCGGGCATCATTACCACGGGTTCCAAAAGACTCCCGTGCCCAAAATTCACAGCCGGTTCACTGGTACCGAAGCTGGCAGCAGCTCACCTCTGCTACGCGAACCAGAAGCGTGGAGGAGCAGCTTCACAGGAGCACCCCACCACCAGCCAACTTCCAGTCGTCTAACCAGCGGTGTACCCACTGAGGGACCTAAGGCTCCCCAAAACATCCACAACGTACATCTTGGATAGGGCATTGAAGCAGCCTCCCCGTACCCGATCTGGTATTCCTGGGTGACAATGGCAAAGCACTTAGCTAGAATGGAGGAACACTTGCGGATGTATACCATGTACTGCCTGCTGGTTACAGTAAAGACCCGTTACAGAGACTTTCTGTGTCCGTGCTTCCTTATGAACTGTCCGTCCTCACTACAAGGTAACCGCAGCTGCCGCACAACATCTTAAGCAGCTCCAGCCTCCGGGGATCACCGCTCAGCCTGTGGGGAGCGTTCCATCTTGCTGCTGTCCATCTCCCGGAGGTTCCGCAGCGTCGGTAACGATTACCGAAACTACTCATAGGTGGCATCACGAATAAATTAAAGCCCTTTAATCTGTTCCCTACAAGACGTCTTCAACTTTTGATCTGCACTCCACCGGGCCCCACTACCGGCAGGCGCGACCCACCCGTGACAAGGAGGAAGGAGCTTCAGCCTGTCTAAACCGGAGTCCCGGCCACGGTGAGTCATATGCTCTGTGACCCACGGAGCCGCCTCTATGCTCTGCGACCCACGGAGCCGCCTTTATGCTCTGCGACCCACGGAGCCGCCTCTATGCTCTGTGACCCACGGAGCCGCCTCTATGCTCTGCGACCCACGGAGCCGCCTCTATACTCTGCGACCCACAGAGCCGCCTCTATACACACAATTCAATTCACCGCGCTCCCGATGCAATTGCATCGGGCCTTTTTACTAGTGATGAATAATACTTGGAAGTAACCAAAGGGTTAACAGGGAGATAAATTAAGTAATTGGTATCATGAACTATATTTCGATCATCTTATTAATCATCTGTGGGTAGTGTTTCTGCCCTCACTATCAATTGATCAGAGAATGCAGGGTTAAACATTACGTTTTTTGTTCAAAAACATTTTAGTACTTGTACGGATAGTATGGTATTGGTGTTACTTGATATTCTGCGAGTATTTGAGTACTCACCTCACTATATTCGGATATTCCGAGTTTTGGTGCCATCATTGGCAGCCACTAAACATGCCGGGCATCTTAACCAATCACAGTAATGTCACAGACATCTTGTTTGTAGCATTACTGTAATTGGCTGGCTACGTAGGGTCATCAGGTCTATAAAAGCCCTACTGCCGCCATCTTGCACACATTGCATCCGGAGCCTGCATTGTAACAGCATAGGGAGAGAGTGAGCAGCTGCTAGGGAGACTGTTTAGGCCTATTTATAACACAAAAACCCTTTTCAGGGCTACCTGCAGTGTATACCAGGTCAGTGTAGGGAGGTAGAGTTTCTACAGAAGGGACAGTTTACTGCAAATATTTCCCACTGTCTGCTACAAAGCACGCACCAGTTAATTTTTTCAGCTGTTTTTGGGGGTCACAGCCTGCCTTCTGCTGTCCACATTACTCACGTTAATTCGATGTTAGGGCGCTAGCCAAAGCAGCTCTACAAACATTTACAGCTGCCTTCTACAAACCACACACCAGGCCATTTTCCCAACTATTTTTGGGGTCACAGCCTGGCTTGTTCTGTCCACATCAGTCACATTAATACGGTGTTAGTGCCCTAGCCAAATCCAAAGCAGTGCTTGAAAACATTTACTACTCCCTGCTACAAAGCACGCACCGAACCTTTCTCCCAGCTCTTTCTGTGGTGACATTGAAGTAGTATTGTGCCACCAACAGCTCACCAATTAATACAGTCCTGTAGAGCTTGTAAAATCCTAAGCAGTACTCCTACCATTTAATGGTGTTTGTCAGAAAGCTCTCACTATTCAATCTTCCCCCTGTCAGTTTTGGGGTCACATTTTGTTTGTCTGTGCTAAGAAGTCCAAAATATTAATAGGGTTCTAGTGAGTTATTGAAATTCTATCAAATACAATGTCTAGTAGCTGAGAACAGTGTAAGGACATATTTTGGAGCAGGGACAGAGAAAATAGAATAGCAGTCCAGTACCTGCTGAGAGGTAGTGCTTACTTATCGTGTTGGGGAACACTCACTCACGCGCATTATTCAGAAACATAGCAACACTTCTTATAAAAGATAGTCCATTATGGTTTATTATCGGGCCTAAAACATTACTCCCGCTATGTAGTCGATAACCGTGACCACAGTTCACACAATGAAGTTTCACTTTAGTGGATACATCCATACAAAATTATAACCTGAACTCCAGTCAGCACACAAAGTCTCCTTCACGGTTTACAAGCCCTCGCAACTTAGTATGGTTTCAGACTGGCATCCGCCAGTCTTGCCATCCAGGAGGTGACATATAGAGATCACTGAACAGGTCCTTGGACATGCTCAGTGTTGGTACCTGTTGCGAGTCCAGATCCACCGGTCTCTGTTACTTCCTGGACTTCTAGGAGCCCTGTCCAGCTTCACTCTCAGACTGCTTGTCTGCCATGTGGTTCACAAACAGGAAGGGTGAAGGAGTTTGCTTATATCACAGTCAGACCATGTGATCAGACAGTAGTCACATTATATACCACCTGCTACACGCACAAGTGGAGAGGTGTGTTCACCCACAGACATACTTGCTTGCATTAAAGGGATCCTGTCACCTCCAAAACGCCACCTGAGCTTCAAAATCACGTCCCTGCAGCATATTATCACTAATCTCACACTTCTTTTGTCTCAGAAAAGCATCCTGTGAAAGTGGAGAAAAACGTTTTATAACTTACTCATTAGCGATGTTAATTAGCAGAGGTTATATTCTTTAGCCCCTTGGGCGGGCCCTCTTCGCCATTAGATCACGCCCTAATCGGCGTGATCTTCTATTCATGTTGTATTCAGCACCTCCCTGTTCTCCTCGGCGCTGTAAAGGCTGTAATGACGCGAATCGCGTCATTTCCGGTCGGGTGACGTCAGTACACCCACGCCACTCTGTAGGCTTCAAGCACCGCATTGCGCATGCGGTGCTTGAAGCAGTACACAGCGGCGTTGGTGTACTGACGTCACCCGACCGGAAATGACGCGATTTGTGAGGGCCAAAATGAATAGACGTGGGCCCTCACAAATGTAAAGAGGAGGACCCTCCCTAATGAAGAGATGAGATGACCTTCAGTGGAATCAACCATGGATTTGCTTATGTTGTTATTCTTAAGCCAGTGGTTTCAGACCAAAATGTATAGATGAGGCCTCTCCCAAATGTATAGAGGAGGACTATCCCAAGCATATGTCGGGCCCCACGGGACGGGGGTACTCGGTACCGGACCGGATGGTGCCGGGGAAGTCACGGGTGGCTTGGTCCGGACCGTGTCCCGGGCTCGGCAAATAAAGGGGGATATTTAGAGGGGATGTCACTCGTGACGCCACCCACTTGATGCGGCCAGTGATGGGGGCCGCCGCTGCTGCAGAACCTCCGGGGGTGATGTGATGGCAGCGGAGATGGTATAGTTCCAGTGGGAAGAACTGTATCCCCCGGGGCAGTAAGAGTTAAGTCTATGGTGTGTGGCACACTTACTTTGCAGACGCTGCAGATCTCTCCTCTTTGCTGGTGCTGACAGGCTTTCTGTAGGGAGAGAAGGATGTATGGACCAAGGCAGACAAGGGAGGCAAATTCAGGGTTTTCCGTGTCTTTACTCTTTGTTTCCTTCAAGCAAGTTACAGGTCATTTGCAGTTGTTACACAGTTCAAGCACAGTTCTCAATACACGGGCACATTCTCCCTCTCCGGGTTCCCTTTACTCTGCAGCCAGGCCTCTCTCTGTGACCCCTCACACAGTCTTTAGTGTCCTTTCCGGGCTGTCTACGGTCTCCGTCTGTACGGGTGGTGTGTGGTGCGCTGGACAGTATGACAGTGACTCGGACCCCTCGTGGGCCCTCTTGGTTGTCACTGAGCTGCCTGTCCTTTGGGTTGGGGACCCTAACGTGGAGCTGTGGTCCCCTGTCATGTTGTTTGGGGATCCCGGGTAAACTGCGGTCCCCTCTAGAGCCGACACTCTACTCAGCCCAGCCTCCAGCAGTCCTCAGCACGAGGCTCTACCAGGCTCTCTCCTTTCTGTTTCTCTCGGTATTTAGGAGGGCTACTCCGCCTGCAGTCAGTGGCTTCAGCTGCTGTCTAGGGCCCGGGTTCCACCGTCCCTCTCTGTTCTGTCACACTCCTGGTGGCATCAGCATCGAATGGGCTTTCTCTCCCCTCTGGCTCACACTGGCTCAGTACGGATTCTGTGCTCCTAGGCCTTGCACTCACAGAACGTGTGATTGTCTTTCTCGTCTTTGCAGCTCAGCTTCTCGTCTTTGCATCTCAGCTCACTGTGGCCTACTAAATTCCTTCACTCCTCCCCCTTCCTATATACTGTCAAGTTACCTGGCTTCTGGTGTGCCCAACCCACACCTCTGATCCACCACCCCTCAATCTCATAGAGTTCTAATCTCAGGGCTGGATGTTACCTCCTCTTACACGTGGGTTGTGTGGGCTGTGAGGGTGTTGGTGTGCAACAAGTGTACTACCTGCCTGGCTGCAGTTCCCTTTGTGGCCTCCTGGACGTAGGGGCGCCACATTCTCCCGGAGTTAAACCAGCGCGTCCTCGCGCTGCCCGTCTTGGATCACCCTGAAAACATTTTTATTTTCATAACAGTAAACATTAACAGTAAGGATTCTTGATTTCTTCCCATCCGGGAGGCACGATTCTTCAAACGTTACTTTAAGTATAAACAGGTGCACAGGTATATTCTCATTACCCTTTTTCTTTATCGGGACCTTACGTGGTCTAATGCTACAACGCATTCACTTTTCTGTAGCTAAAACACATAATAAAAGCATTACTTTATAGCAAAAGTATAAAAGTTCTTCTTTCATAAAGTGCATAAATTCTCAAAAACAGTTCAAAAAGCAGCTTCAAAATAGTCATTGGCACAGTCTCTCACGTGCGCAGCTGGTCTTAAAACCAAAGGGGAGCACACTAAGGTGCTCAACTTTATACAAGGGAAAGTTTTTATCACATCATCGTCCGTGATATCAATGTTCAGTTCAAACATATATGAGACAAACAGGGGAATGCTAGCATTCATTCAGGTAAAGGATGGGAGCAATAAGGAAAAATGCACATTCACACTTACAGTGTCTTCATCTTCTAATGCAGGACAGGACACGGGTCTTACTCCTTCCTTTCTTCTGGATGCAGAACCTGCGTTTCTATTCTTTCTTCTGCGTCCATGTTAACACTTGCGATGTCTTCCATCTGGGATACACCTCCAGGTCTTGCAGTGCAGCGTTCAGCAAATAGCTCTCTGGGGTCTGCGTTATAACATCCTTCATAGACTTGGATGTAACAGTTTCTAGGCTGATTAATGTTGATCTGAATCCGGGTCAGATGTTCCTCCTGGGCCTGTGTCATCTGTTGGGGTAGCAGCCGCAGTATACCCCTCCGGGCATCTGGGATGTAGGGACGCTCTCCACCTTCTGCCATCTCACCTCGGTCACACAGGGTCTTTCCTCGGCCGGGTTCCTCCACTAAGTCGTTCTGTGGGCCCTCCGGGATCACGTGTGGTCTTCCGGGTGCAGCACTAATCTTTGCGTCCTCCGCTTCTGTCCTCGTGTCTCTGAATGGCGACTGCTTCTCTTCCGGTTGCTCGCTCCGCCCCCTCCTGATGACGATCTCCTTCTTCATGCCCGCCAGCTTCTTGGTAGGAGGGTCTAGGGGCGGCGGCTCTTCTTTGAGAGTGACAGCTGGCTCTCCCGGAGTTAAGGAGAGCCAGGGCGGGACCTTCTCTTCGCGCCTTGGACCGAGCCGGCACACGATGGGAGTCTTGGGAACGCCACCTCTGCACATGGCGCTAGTCCCCTATGGCCGCCATTAAGGTCAGTTTTGGCAGGAAAAGTCCCGAACACATTGTTAGGCGCACGAGGTCCAGTTCTTTTGGACCGGGTAGATCCTGTTTGTGACGCCAGGTTTGTCGGGCCCCACGGGACGGGGGTACTCGGTACCGGACCGGATGGTGCCGGGGAAGTCACGGGTGGCTTGGTCCGGACCGTGTCCCGGGCTCGGCAAATAAAGGGGAATATTTACAGGGGAAATGTCACTCGTGACGCCACCCACTTGATGCGGCCAGTGATGGGGGCCGCCGCTGCTGCAGAACCTCCGGGGGTGATGTGATGGCAGCGGAGATGGTATAGTTCCAGTGGGAAGAACTGTATCCCCCGGGGCAGTAAGAGTTAAGTCTATGGCGTGTGGCACACTTACTTTGCAGACGCTGCAGATCTCTCCTCTTTGCTGGTGCTGACAGGCTTTCTGTAGGGAGAGAAGGATGTATGGACCAAGGCAGACAAGGAGGCAAATTCAGGGTTTTCCGTGTCTTTACTCTTTGTTTCCTTCAAGCAAGTTACAGGTCATTTGCAGTTGTTACCACAGTTCAAGCACAGTTCTCAATACACGGGCACATTCTCCCTCTCCGGGTTCTCTTTACTCTGCAGCCAGGCCTCTCTCTGTGACCCTTCACACAGTCTTTAGTGTCCTTTCCGGGCTGTCTACGGTCTCCGTCTGTACGGGTGGTGTGTGGTGCACTGGACAGTATGGCGGTGACGCGGACCCCTCGTGGGCCCTCCTGGTTGTCACTGAGCTGCCTGTCCTTTGGGTTGGGGACCCTAACGTGGAGCTGTGGTCCCCCGTCGTGTTGTTTGGGGATCCCGGGTAAACTGCGGTCCCCTCTAGAGCCGACACTCTACTCAGCCCAGCCTCCAGCAGTCCCCAGCACGAGGCTCTACCAGGCTGTCTCCTTTCTGTTTCTCTCGGTATATAGGAGGGCTACTCCGCCTGCAGTCAGTGGCTTTAGCTGCTGTCTAGGGCATGGGTTCCACTGTCCCTCTCTGTTCTGTCATACTCCTGGTGGCATCAGCATCGGATGAGCTTTCTCTCCCCTCTGGCTCACACTGGCTCAGTACGGATTCTGCGCTCCTAGGCTTTGCACTCACAGAACGTGTGATTGTCTTTCTCGTCTTTGCAGCTCAGCTTCTCGTCTTTGCATCTCAGCTCACTGTGGCCTACTAAATTCCTTCACTCCTCCTCCTTCCTATATACTGTCAAGTCACCTGGCTTCTGGTGTGCCCAACCCACACCTCTGATCCACCACCCCTCAATCTCATAGAGTTCTAATCTCAGGGCTGGATGTTACCTCCTCTTACACGTGGGTTGTGTGGGCTGTGAGGGTGTTGGTGTGCAACAAGTGTCCTACCTGCCTGGCTGCAGTTCCTTTTGTGGCCTCCTGGACACAGGGGCGCCACACATATCTTAAAGGGCCACCTCTGGACCCTCACCCTGGACCCTCACCAAACTGCAGGCCCTCTGAAAAATTTCATTGAGGGTCGCAGAATAACATGGAGGAAGAGGAGAAGGGGAGACAGAAACTGGCATACAAGGAGATGGAAACCATGATGGAAGTTAAGCCCACTATTCTTGGCTTGGGTAGGATGTGTGATGTCCCTGGCTTTCACTCTGTCCCATTCTCCACCAGGTTCACCCAATGTGCTATCAGAGAAATGTATCATTGCTGACTGTCCACAACAACTTCTTCACGTGACTGTTGTTATGTTGACCTTCCTAGTTACAGCGTTTGTGACAGCACCGCTTATATTGTTTCACACAGGCTTATGTAAGGCATGGACAGCACACCGGCTAAAATAATGACGGCTGTGAACGGAGTGTCACATAAACTTTCTGTTCCCAGAAGCCTAAATTTCAACATCTGCACAGATAGCAATTTAGCAATGTACAAGTTTAGTATTTGTGCCTGTAGGTACGTGGTTGATTATTTGCTCTTCCTTTCCAAGCTCTCTGCCATAGACAACTTGACACTTCACTGGGACAAGGAAGTGGATGAGGTAGATGTTTACTATCTCTATGCAACCGCAGCTTGCGGGCAGGAGGTATGAGCACCTGCCTCATCGACAGCAGATTGTGAAGGACAAAGCACAGGTGACATGACAGTGGTTTTACCCGTAGACACATATTTGGTACCCTGGTGTAATGCCAACCTACTGAGGTGCTTGGCTGCCATTTGGTTCCGTATGCTGATGGTGCTCAGGTTGACTTTGACCTGATCTCTGCTTAGCTTGGTATGGCAGATGGTACAAATTACAATGTTTTTCTCTGAAGGACTTTCATTAAAAAAAATTCAGACAGCGGCTGAATGCTCCCATGCCCTGACTTTGTCCACAGAGGGGAGCTCTTGGGAACAGTTCACCCAATTCTCACTCTGGTTAATCCACTAGCCCTTGGCACCTCTGTCGGTGTTAATTATTCATCTTTCTCTGTGTTGCTGTGCTGGCTATCCATGCCAACATTCAGATCAGTGGATTCATTGTCGACCAATTCATCTTCCATCTCATCCTCCTTCACAGTTGAGATTGTAGGCTGATCTGATGGCAACTGTGTCTTATTATCATTGTCCTCCACATCTGAAGACAGTAAGTCAGATTCCTCAAAGTGGCTTTCTTCTGGCTGTGGGTCCTCAAATACTTGTATCGCGCATACGTGCATCAATACTCGCCACCTCTTAATGTCCCTCCATAGAGTCAACAAAAGTGCCTACAAAACACATCCTCATAGTGGGCAAGCTTGGGGAATTATGTCTTCTGTGACCTATGAGGGGGGAATAAGGAGAACGAGGTTGAGGATTGGATAGGCCAGCCTTTTGTGTATCAATAATACACTGTGTAGTCATAGAAAATTTGGTGCTGCTTGAGCAATGCAGAAAATAGAGGTCGTTTCTTTCATCCAACAGAGAATCTGCTCTCGCTCTTCCGGCTTCCACACACGTTTATGTTCCAGACCAGGCCATTTTTCCAGAAATATAGTGGATGCATCAAGCTTCTTCTGACCTGTCACAGACTCAGTGACTTGTCGCGCACCACTGACAACACCATGCCCATGCCCACATCCCTCTCACTTAACAACATCTTTTTTTTGCCTTTTGGGTTTTTGTTACATATTTGCACATATTGGTGCCAAAAGCCAAGCTAAGAGAGAGTCCCCAAAAATATCGGGAAAAAAGGACCACTGCCAAAATAGTAGTGGTTTCACTCCCAAACGTATATAGGAGGGCCCTTACAAATGTATAGAGGAGTGTCTTCCCAAATGTATACAGGAGGGCCCTCCCAAACGTATACAGGAGGACCCTCCCAAATGTAGAGAGGGCCCTCCCAAATGTATATAGGACCCTCCCAAATAAATAGAGGAGGGCCCTTCCAAATATATTCTGTAGAGGATCCTCCCAAATGTCTCTGGGCCCTCATCAAACTCAGGTTTCCTGATTACTGCAGACCCTCTGAATAATTAAATTTAGGGCCACAGAATCACGTGGAGGAGGAGGAGGAGGGTAAAGCCCAAAGCTAAAATGGGCACATTGTAAAGTGCAATGGAATATGTATTCCACTATCTGAGTCTCAATGAGGGAGGGACCGCCCAGATGTCTAAGTAAGAGTAATCCCTCCAAAACACATGTTATGGGCCACCTCTGGACCCTCACCTAACTCAGGTTTCCTAACTATTACAGGCCCTCAGACCAGAATCACATGGAGGTGGGGGATTAGGAGACTCTACAATGAGCACATTGTAACTGCTATGGAATATGTATTCCACTACTTGTGTGTCAATGAGGGAGGGACTTCCAAAATGTATAATTAAGAGCGGTCCCTCCAAGATGCATGTTACAGGACCACCTGAGGCCCCTCAGGTCAAAGATCATCATACCAACTGGCACATTGTGATTGACCTTGTAAAGTGTTTCAAAGTAAAATGGGATATGGGAAGGGGAGAGCCGCTCCACCACCTATTACCTCCTGGACTCCTGCACCGGTGTGGCGGCTTGGCAACTGTACGATAAGCAGAAATAGAAATGAACAACAATGCAAGTCTTCCTTCAATCCTTTATTGTTACAATTCAAATATTTAAATCATCCAGCGCGATAGCAGAGCGCTAGACCTGTTTCCTTAATTATTAGCGCATTAAAATGCAACTTGTATAGGAATTTATAAAACCAACCCCACCCTCAGCTGGAAACAATCACATATCTCCAACAAAGGAGTTCACTCTTTTTTTGCGTTCTGTATCCATCTGCTCACAAGACATCACAGAGTTGATACATGTACATCATAAATATCATTATTTCAATTCAATGCATTCTCATCATATCGCTCTTAGCATGTACATCTATGATGTCATATTTCAACTTTCCTGAAGGGAAAAAAACCCAGATTTTAATTAGACAAAGGCAATTTTTATACTTGTGGAACCACAAACCACACATTAACAATATATATATGTGACAGTCAGGGCCACACCGTCCATTGGACAGTGTGAGCCCTGTCATTCAGGCGGCAAGAGGCAGGGGGAGCGGCAGTGCAGAAGGGGGCGGCTCCTCATTCACATAGAGTCCCCCTGTCATGGCGCCGGCGGCTCAGCGCAGGTAAGCGGCGACCCGCTGGAGCACAACTGAGGCGGCAGCGCTGGGCTCCACAAGCACCCCCCCCCCGGACCTCGCCCGCTGCTGGAGGGGCGGCAGCGCTGGCTACTGCCAGCACCCCCCCCGGTCATCACCCGCTGCTGGAGGGGCGGCAGCGCTGGATTCTGCCAGCACACCCTTCCCCCCCCCCGGTCATCACCTGCGCGGCTCAGGCGGCAGTGGGGCTTGGTGCACCCCTGGTGACAGTTATCATTATCACCTTGTATCCAACACACAGATCAATAATGACCCAAATTCATACAACAATTGAGCTAATGACTCCTAGAAAAACTCTGAACATGTATCAGGGCACTGTCCATAGGCCTTATTTACCTTGTGTTATTAGTAATATTTGTGTTCAGCCCCAATATACAAATCACATATACCGAGGTATTAACCGTCCGTGCATGGGTCTCAGCCCAAAACCAAACTATAATGGGGAAAAAGGATTTTTTTTGAGGGCATAGGAACACCAATCAGAACACTCCTTTATTTGTTATATATCTATGAATGCAGAGGTGTGTCTAGGTTTTCTATAAAAATGAAATCTGGCTCACCATAAAGACAAAACAGTGCAATGATTGTTGTTGATGGCTTTATTCGTGAAATCAATATAATATTCTTTTTTTGTATATATGTCAGTTATTTGTATAAACGTTTTCGGCCATCGCCTTCTTCAGACACAAATAACTGATGATTCAAACAGAAAATGACGATGAATAACATAATTCAATTCCAGCTTTACACAGCAAGTCTTTATAGAAATGATTCACAAATAACCAAACAGCCACTAGGAGGAGCTCTATGTCAAATAATGAAGGGTACAGAAAGAAAAATGAGGGAGAATAGGTCTATAATACAGAACAGTAGATCAACACAGATCAGAATTCCATCATGGTGAAAAGATATATCAAAAAAATATATATACCTGTATATCACTTTTTTCGTGTGTATTAGATCTTCAAATATAAAAAAAAAAATTCTTTGCACAAATGTGTCTATAATAAAGAAAAATATCAAATATATCTCATAAGGGAAGAACATAAAGACAAACTCTTACCATAAGAGAACTAATAGATTGTGGGACCTGCAGATATGACCCTATTGGTACATTATACATTATACATGTACCTAATGATGATATATAGAGACCATATTACAGTAATAAAAGTAGAAAAGAAACAATCAGTTCATTGATTTTCACACCAGTAAGAGCTGTTTCTGACAGTGAGTATATTACACGTTGTTAGGAGTGGGCTAAGGTGTTTAATGTTATAATTAAAGGGCTTGTCCAAGGTTAAGATGAAAGTCTATGTGACTGCAGGCCTCCGAATTCTCATGGCGCATGTACTGCACCCTTTCAAGATTCTCCCATGTCAATGGTAAGATTGGACGGTCATGTGAGCACAAATAGGCGATAGATACACTTCTGGCCACATTCTGACTAGACGTGTCCAGCCTCGATCGAAGCCTCGCATGTCTAGTCAGCACATGACTGATTGTATGTAAATTGCATAATTATGGTTATGTGACATTCCACTCTCACCACCGCCACAAGACAATCCTGACAGCAGGCAATGTGCGCTCTGTGAGAATTCAGAATTCACATAGACACACACAGAGTGACTGCAGACTCCTCACAAGCTTGGGACAACCCCTTTAATGCTTCCAACAAATAAATACATAGAACCTTTAACTTGTTAGAATGCACAACACTTTATTAACGTAGCCATGTATCAAGAAAGGTTACAAGTTATGGATTGTTACATGTGTACAGAATCCGAATAATTAACTCAAAACTACATCACCAGACCCACCAGAGGTACTGAAATACATCTACTATATAATTGTCTAAGGCGTCTGTCGGTCACAGAAATTGCGCGCCAGACAGAGGCCGTTCACAGTCCCCCCGCTACCCACGGCACCCCCATTTTTCCTGCCCTCCCCGCTCCTCCTGCCCCCCCCCGCTTCTCCTGCCCCCCTCCACTCCTCGCGGCACCCCTCCCTCTGTCGTCCCCCCGCTCCCCGCGGCCCCTCCGCTCCACATCATGTTCCCCCCATTCCTCATGCCCCCCCTCCTCCCCAGTGTCCCCACTCCTTCTCCCCAGTGTCTCTGCTCCTTCTCCCCAGTGTCCCCGCTCCTCCTCCCTGGTGTCTCCACTCCTTCTCCACAGTGTCCACCGCTCCTTCTCCCCGGTGTCCCCCGCTCCTTCTCCCCAGTGTCCATCGCTCCTTCTCCCCGGTGTCCTCTCTCTTCCTCCCGGTGTCCCCGCTCCTTCTCGCCGGAGCGGGGACACCTCATACCACTCCTCCTCCCGGTGTCCCCGCTCCTCCTCCCAGTGTCCCCGCTCCTCCACGTTGATAATAAAACTAAAAAAATCCTCAGTCAGGATACTCACCCGTCTGCGGGCTCGCTCCACGTCTGTCTTCTAGGCCCCCCGCCGGCGTCATCCTGCCCCCCCCCGCCGGCACCATCCAGCCCCTCCCCCGCTGGCACCATTCTCCCCCCCCACCTGCCGGCACCATCCTGCCCCCCCACATCCATCCTGCCCCCCCCGCCGGCTCCATCCTGCCCCGCTCGCCACCATCCTGCCCTCCCTCCCCCGCCACCATCCTGCCCCCCCGCCACCATCCTGCCCCCACGCCACCATCCTGCCCCCCCGCCACCATCCAGCCCCCCGCCACCATCCTGCCACCCGCCACCATTCTGCACCGCCAGCTCCATCCTGCCCCGCTGGCTCCATCCTGCCCCGCTTGCTCCATCCTGCCCCCTTCCCGTCAGCTCCATACTGCCCCCCCTGCCGCCATCCTGCCCTCGCTGGCTCCATCCTGCCCAGCTCCCTCCATACTGCCCCGCTCGCCACCATCCTGCTCCCCCTCCACCATCCTGCTCCCCTGTCACCATCCTGCTCCCCCGACTCCATTTTGCCCTGCTTGCTCCATCCTGCCCCCTGCCACCATCCTTCCCCGCTCGCTCCATCCTGCCCCGCTCACTCCATCCTGCCCCCTGCCACCATCCTGCCTCGCTCGCTCCATCCTGCCCTGCTCGCCACCATCCTGCCCCCCCACCCCTCCACCATCCTGCTTCTCCAGCTCCATCCTGCTCCTCAGACTCCATCCTGCCCTGCTCACTCCCTCCTGCCCTGCTTGCTCCATCCTGTCCCCCGCCACCATCCTGCCCCGCTTGCTTCATCCTGCCCCGCTCGCTCCATCCTGCCCCGCTCGCCACCATCCTACCCCGCTCGCCACCATCCTGCCCCGCTCGCTCCATCCTGCCCCCCGCCAACATCCTGCCCCCCCGCCACCATCCTGCCCTGCTCGTTCCATCCTGCACCGCTCGCCACCATCCTGCCCTCCCCCCATCCTGCCCCCCCACCACCATCCTGATCCTCTGGCTCCCACCTGCCCCTCCGACTCCATCCTGCCCCGCTCGCTCCATCCTGCCTTGCCGGCTCCATCCTGCTCTGCCGACTCTATCCTGTCCCGCCGGCTCCATCCTGCCCTGCCCGCTCCATCCTGCCCCGCTCGCCACCATCCTGCTCCCCCGCCACCATCCTGCTCCCCCGCCACCATCCTCCTCTCTCGCCACCATCCTGCTCCCCACCACCATTCTGCCCCGCTCACTCCATCCTGCCCCGCTCCCACCATCTTGCCCCGCTGGCTCCATCCTGCCCCGCCGGCTCCATCCTGCCCACCCCGCCACCATCTTGCCCCCCGCCTCCATCCTGCCTCATTCCCACCATCCTGCCCCCCCCGCCACCATCCTGCTCCTCCGGCTCCATACTTCCCTGCTCGCTCCATCCTGCTCTCTTGCTCCATCCTGTCCCCCTACCACCATCCTGCCCCGCTCGCTCCATCCTGCCCCACTGGCTCCATCCTGCCCCGCTCGCCACCATCCTGCCCCCGTCACCTTCCTGCCCTGCTCGCTCCATCCTGCCACCGCTCACCACCATCCTGCCCCCGCCACCATCCTGCCCCGCTCGCTCTATCCTGTCCCGCTCCCACCATCCTAACCCCCCCACCACTATCCTCCGCCCCTGCCTCGCTCCATCCTGCCCCCGCTCGCTCCATCCTGCCCCACTCACCACCATCCTGCCCCCCGCCACCATCCTGCCCTCCGGCTCCATCCTGCCCCCTCTCTCCATCTGCCCCGCTCGCCACCATCCAGTTCCCCCCACTGCCACACCACCCTGCCCTGCCGGCTCCATCCTGCCCCAACGCCACCATCCTGCCCCGCTCGTTCCATCATGCCCCACTCGCTCCATCCTGCCCCGCTCACCACCATCCTGCCCCCCCAGCCACCATCCTGCCCCCCCACAGCCACCATCCTGCCCCCCCTCACCCACCATCCTGCCCCCCCCCCAGCCACCATCCCACACCCCCCCCAGCCACCATCCTGACCCCCCTCCAGGCACCATCCTGCCCCCGCGCCACCATCCTGCTCCTCCGCTCCATCCTGCCTCCCCGCCACCATCCTGCCTCCCCGCCATCATTCTGCCCCCCCGCCTCCCTCGTGCCCCGCTCGCTCTATCCTGTCCCGCTCCACCATCCTAACCCCCCACCACCATCCTGCCCCACTCCCTCCATCCTGCCCCTCTCACTCCATCCTGACCCCCGCCTCCATCCTGCCCCCCGTGTTCTGGCTCCCCCGCCTCCATCCTGCCCCCCCTCCGCCTCCATCCTGCCCCCCCTACGCCTCCAATCTGCCCACCTGCCTCCATTCTGCCCCCCCAGCTCCATTCTGGCCCGCTCGCTCCATTCTGCCCCTGACACAATCCTGCCCCCCCGTCCCCCCGTCACCATCCTGCCCCCTGCTCCATCCTGATCGGTTTCCCAGGCAACGACAGGTCCTAAAGGCCTGTAGGACCTAAAAGACAGAGGTGGAGCGAGCCGGCGGACAGGTGAGTATCCTCACTGAGGATTTTTTTTTACTTTTACTGTGGAGGAGCGGGGACCCGCGGGAGCGGAGTATTGCCATATACCATAGTGCTGCTATACATGTACTGTAATGTACCGCCATATACCATAGCGCTGCTATACATGTACTGCAATGTACCGCCATATACTATAGTGCTGCTATACATGTACTGTAATGTACCGTCATATACTATAGCGCTGCTATACATGTACTGTAATGTACCGCCATATACTATAGTGCTGCTATACATGTACTGTAATGTACCGCCATATACTATAGTGCTGCTATACATGTACTGTAATGTACCACCGTATACCATAGCGCTGCTATACATGTACTGTAATGTACCGCTGTATACCATAGCGCTGCTATACATGTAATGTAATGTAGCGCCATATACCATAGCGCTGCTATACATGTAATGTACCACCATAAACCATAGCGCTGCTATATATGTAATGTAATGTACCGCCATATACCATAGCGCTGCTATACATGTGCTGTAATGTACCGCCATATAGTATAGTGCTGCTATACATGTACTGTAATGTACCGCCATATACTATAGCACTGCTATACATGTACTGTAATGTACCGCCATATACTATAGTGCTGCTATACATGTACTGTAATGTACCGCCATATACCATAGCGTTGCCATGCATGTACTGTAATGTACCGCCATATACTATAGTGCTGCTATACATGTACTGTAATGTACCACCGTATACCATAGCGCTGCTATACATGTACTGTAATGTACCACTGTATACCATAGCGCTGCTATACATGTACTGTAATGTACCGCCATATACTATAGTGCTGCTATACATGTACTGTAATGTACCACCGTATACCATAGCGCTGCTATACATGTACTGTGATGTACCGCTGTATACCATAGCGCTGGTATACATGTAATGTAATGTACCGCCATATACCATAGCGCTGCTATACATGTAATGTAATGTACCGCCATATACTATAGTGCTGCTATACATGTACTGTAATGTACCATCATATACTATAACGCTGCTATACATGTACTGTAATGTACCGCCATATAGTATAGTGCTGCTATACATGTACTGTAATGTACCGCCATATACCATAGCGCTGCTATACATGTACTGTAATATACCGCTATATACCATAGCGCTGCTATACATTTAATGTTATTGTACCACCATATACCATAGCACTGCTATATATATATATATATATATATATATATATATATATATATGTATCACAACCAGTATAGTGGGATCACTGGAGCTTGCATCAACATAAGCAGGCTTATTTAGGCAGCTGCTGATAAGTCTCTGAGATTGCTGTGCTTCCAATCTATATGGTACAGGGTAACTAGCTGAATATGGTTACAGACCTAGCGCTTGCCTTCACCGGTGAGAGCAATACTGCAATTAGTACTAGTTTTGAGGTGGACCGGTACAGTCTAGTAACACAATTCCTCTATTTTCCACAGCAAATGAGGAGTTCGTTCAGATTGCAGTGGAACTAGTGACAATCATCTATTGCATCAACTATTCAGAAGCATTAGGAGAAGGCACCGCATACTGCCAGGACCCAACACAGCAAATTTCAACACAAACTGCTATTACAGATTTTATACTCAGAATCTAATATATTGTTATGTTCTCATTTTTAAATCATGATTTTGATATTTGTAATAAATAGTTTTAAGAAATTATACATTTAGTTTAGAGTCTTCCCTACCTTAAGTAATTGTGAAGGCAAGCGCTAGGTCTGTAACCATATTCAGCTAGATATATATATGTAGTTCACTCACGTTGACTAAACCAGTTCTGTCAGTCACAGTATGTCAACTACATACATATTCTAGAATACCCGATACGTTAGAATCAGACCACCATCTAGTCTATATATATACATCTATATAAGCCCCATCAAAACAGAAATACATAACCAGACCCACCAGAGGTACAGAAATACATCCATATAACCCCCATCATTACAGAAATACATCACCAGACCCACCAGAGGTACAGAAATACATCCATATAACCCCCATCAGTACAGAAATACATAACCAGACCCACCAGAAGTACAGAAATACAGACCCACCAGAGGTACAGAAATACATCCATATAACCCCCATTAGTACAGAAATACAGACCCACCAGAGGTACAGAAATACATCCATATAACCCCCATCAGTACAGAAATACATAACCAGACCCACTAGAGGTACAGAAATACATCCATATAACCCCCATCATTACAGAAATACATCACCAGACCCACCAGAGGTACAGAAATACATCCATATAACCCCCATCAGTACAGAAATACAGACCCACCAGAGGTACAGAAATACATCCATATAACCCCCATCAGTACAGAAATACATAACCAGACCCCTAGAGGTACAGAAATACATCCATATAACCCCCATCATTACAGAAATACATCACCAGACCCACCAGAGGTACAGAAATACATCCATATAACCCCCATCAGTACAGAAATACAGACCCACCAGAGGTACAGAAATACATCCATATAACCCCCATCAGTACAGAAATACATAACCAGACCCACCAGAGGTACAGAAATACATCCATATAACCCCTATCAGTACAGAAATACATCACCAGACCCACCAGAGGTACAGAAATACATCCATATAACCTCCATCAGTACAGAAATACATAACCAGACCCACCAGAGGTACAGAAATACATCCATATAACCCCTATCAGTACAGAAATACATCACCAGACCAACCAGAGGTACAGAAATACATCCATATAACCTCCATCAGTACAGAAATACATAACCAGACCCACCAGAGGTACAGAAATACATCCATATAACCCCCATCAGAACAGAAATACATCACCAGACCCACCAGAGGTACAGAAATACATCCATATAACCCCCATCAGAACAGAAATACATAACCAGACCCACCAGAGGTACAGAAATACATCCATATAACCCCCATCAGAACAGAAATTACAACCTTCATCTGTAACAAAATTCATCATCACAGCCACCATCAGTAAATGGTAAAACAATTGTAATGTCAGGTCAGACCCATACACATTTGTACTGCATGAACCTACAACTCCTACTACATCATTAGCAATGGTGAGGACTTACTGGGAGTTGTTGTTACCAGCCGTCAATAAAAGTATACAGGAACCACAGCACTGATGAGAATTAGTCATTATCACAAATATTCATTTACATCCTGGTACCTTATAAATGACCTTGTCTCTGATCGGGGTCGTCTTTCTCTTCTCCATCTTGTCAAGGCACCATGATGACTTTTCACATCCACAGCTCGTCTCTACAGATTTCCATCTTCTCCGGTCTTCAGCACATCCTGGCACTATACCCTTAAAAATAGCAGAATGATCAACATTTTCCTGAGTAAAAATTTCTGCCCTACACTGTGCCCCGGAATAAATAATTACTCCTCCTCACTGTTCCCTACACAAAATATGATTTATACACTGTCCCTCTTCTGGTGCATTCCCTCCACACTGCCCTCTCATCACACTGCCCTCCACACTGCCCTCCACACTGCCCCCTCATCACACTGCTACCCACACTGCCCTCCACACTGCCCCCTCACCACACTGCCCCCTCACCACACTGCCCCCTCATCACACTGCCCACCACACTGCCCTCCACACTGCCCCCTCACCACACTGCCCCCTCACCACACTGCCCCTCACCACACTGCTCTCCACACTGCCCCCTCATCACACTGCCCTCCACACTGCCCCCTCACCACACTGCCCCCTCATCACACTGCCCTCCACACTGCACCCTCATCACACTGCCCTCCACACTGCCCTCCACACTGCCCCCTCACCGCACACTGCCCCCTCATCACACTGCCCTCCACACTGCCCTCCACACTGCCCCCTCATCACACTGCCCTCCACACTGTCCCCTCATCACACTGCCCCCTCATCACACTGCCCCCTCACCACACTGCCCCTCACCACACTGCTCTCCACACTGCCCCCTCATGACACTGATCTCCACACTGCTCCCTCATCACACTGCCCTCCACACTGCCCCCTCACCACACTGCCCCCTCCACACTGCCCTCCACACTGCCCCCTCACCACACTGCCCCCTCATCACACTGCCCTCCACACTGCCCCTCACCACACTGCCCCCTCATCACACTGCCCTCCACACTGCCCACTCACCACACTGTCCCCTCATCACACTGCCCTCCACACTGCCCCCTCATCACACTGCCTTCCACACTGCCCTCCACACTGCCCCTTCATCACACTGCCCTCCACACTGCCCCCTCATCACACTGCCCCCTCACCACAACTGCCCCTCACCACACTGCTCTCCACACTGTCCCCTCATCACACTGCCCCCTCATGACACTGATCTCCACACTGCCCCCTCATCACACTGCCCTCCACACTGCCCCCTCATCACACTGCCCCCTCATCACACTGCCCTCCACACTGCTCCCTCATCACACTGCCCTCTCATCACACTGCCCCCTCATCACACTGCCCTCCACACTGCCCCCTCATCACACTGCCCTCCACACTGCCCTCTCATCACATTGCCCCCTCATCACACTGCCCCCTCATCACACTGCCCCTCATCACACTGCCCCCTCATCACACTGCCCCCTCATCACACTGCCCTCCACACTGCCCCCTCATCACACTGCCCTCCACACTGCCCTCCACTCTGCCCCCTCATCACACTGCCCTCCACACTGCCCCCTCATCACACTGCCCTTCACATTGCTCCCTCATCACACTGCCCTCCACACTGCCCTCCACTCTGCCCCCTCATCACACTGCCCTCCACACTGATCCCTCATCACACTGCCCTCCACACTGCCCCCTCATCACACTGCCTCCTCATCACACTGCCCTCCACACTGCCCCCTCATCACACTGCCCCCTCCACACTGCCCCCTCATCACACTGCCCCCTCATCACACTGCCCTCCACTCTGCCCCCTCATCACACTGCCCCCTCATCACACTGCCCTCCACACTGCCCCCCCATCACACTGCCCTCCACACTGCCCCTTCATCACACTGCCCCCTCATCACACTGCCCTCCACACTGCCCCCTCATCACACTGCCCTCCACACTGCCCTCCACACTTCCCCCTCATCACACTGCCCTCTCCCTCCATACTGGGCTCCCTGGTCACTCTATCCCCTACACTGTATCCTCCTATGCTACCCACAGTTTATACTGTTCTCCCTCATCAAACTCCCCAAACTCAACATACTGTCCCCGCCTGCTGCCCAAGGGGCGGCACTAGACCTGGCGGGTAAGATATGGACAATCAGTCCTGCAGCAGAGAGACAATGCATCCTGCACCAGGGGCCAACATAGAAATCATGGGGCCCTTTAGTAGAACTTCTTATTGCTCCCCCAAAAGAATGTTTGTCTTGGTCACATAATAACATATCTCACAAATGTGCAGCCCTTACAAAGTAATTTTCCTCCTACTGAAGCCCCTTGATTTCCCTTTCATTACAGCCATAAAGTGTGATGCCAACAAAAGTGCCCCCCAAACACTATATGATCCCCCACAGAGAATTTCTGCATACGCACAGTATGATGACCCTACTGTACCCCCTCAACTACACTGCCACAGTATGATCTCCAACTGTGACACCATACAGCCCTCCATACAGTATAATGGCCCCTACACCTCTTCACGCTGTATAATGGCCCCCAACACAACCCTGCAACAGCCCTGCATAAAGTATAAAAGCTCCTTATGTGGCGCCCCACATAGTCACAGAGGGGTATTACACCCGTAAAAGAGGTGTAATTTTCCCCAGCTGCAAGTGGACCCTAAGTTGGTGGGTGGGACCCATTCCTGCACTCCCACATTAGTTACACGGTGGGAGGTTACCCGGGAGGGAGATATATTTACCTCTAGGGGGGAACTAGAGTGAGAAGTAAGAGAGCAGTAAGGAGGAAGGAGAGGAGGAGAGTCGGGACGGTTAGAAAAAGAGTGTGGAACGAGGCGGAAGGTTGACCCAGAAGGCTCCACGCTGATCCGGAGGAAAGGAGAAAGAGGATGAGCGAAGTCCGGGCCCTAGAGAGAAAGGGAGAACCCCAGTGTGGAGCGACTATACTCCAGGGGATTCTCCAGTCCACCAAGGGAACGCCGGGCCCGAGGATCCGGCCAAGGTCTATCTTTGCAGTCGGCAACCGGCTGCTGTGGTCCGTTTATCGCCACAGCACCCTGCCAGACGGAGTGGTCTGCCTGATTCCTCACCACGAGGGAGGGGAGCCCCAATACTACCTACAAGGAGCCATTGGGTATAGACTTATCCTAGGCAGGGAAGAAAAGACAACTGCAGACACTGATAGCAGGAGGAAACTAGATAGATACTAAACCAGAGGAAGCTGCAGACACTGAGGGCGGGAGGAAGCTAGGTAGATACTAAACCAGGGGAAGCTGCAGACACAGAGCAGGAGGACACTAGATAGATACTAAAACCAGAGAAAGCTGCAGACACTGAGGGCAAGAGGAAACTAGATAGATACTAAACCAGGGGAAGGTGCAGACACTGAGAGCAGGAGGACACTAGATAGATACTAAAACAAGAGGAAGCTGCAGACACTGAGGACAGGAGGAAACTAGATAGATACTAAAACCAAGGGAAGCTGCAGACACTAAGATCAGGAGTAATCTAGATAGATACTAAACCAGAGGAAGCTGCAGACACTGAGGACAGGAGGAAACTAGATAGATACTAAAACCAGAGGAAGCTGCAGACACTGAGAGAAGGAGGAAACTAGATAGATACTAAAACCATTGGAAGCTGCAGACACTGAGGACAGGAGGACACTAGATAGATACTAAAACCAGAGGAAGCTGCAGACACTGAGGACAGGAGGAAACTAGATAGATACTAAAACCAGAGGAAGCTGCAGACACTGAGAGCAGGAGGAAACTAGATAGATGGTAAAACCAGAGGAAGCTGCAGACACTGAGAGCAGGAGGACACTAGATAGATACTAAACCAGGGGAAGCTGCAGACACTGAGGGCAGAAGGAAACTAGATAGATACTAAAACCAGTAGAAGCTGCAGACACTGAGAGCAGGAGGAAACTACCGTAGATAGATACTAAACCAGAGGAAGCTGCAGACACTGAGGACAGGAGGAAACTAGATAGATACTAAAACCAGAGGAAGCTGCAGACACTGAGGGCAGAAGGAAGCTAGATAGATACTAAAACCAGGGGAAGCTGCAGACACTGAGAGCTGGAGGACACTAGATAGATACTAAAACCAGGGGAAGCTGCAGACACTGAGGACAGGAGGACACTAGATAGATACTAAACCAGAGGAAGCTGCAGACACTGAGGGCAGAGGAAACTAGATAGATACTAAAACCAGGGGAAGCTGTAGACACTGAGAGCAGGAGGAAACTAGATAGATACTAAAACCAGAGGAAGCTGCAGACACTGAGGGCAGAAGGAAACTAGATAGATACTAAAACCAGAGGAAGCTGCAGACACTGAGGACAGGAGGAAACTAGATAGATACTAAAACCAGAGGAAGCTGCAGACACTGAGAGCAGGAGGACACTAGATAGATACTAAACCAGGGGAAGCTGCAGACACTGAGGGCAGAAGGAAACTAGATAGATACTAAAACCAGTAGAAGCTGCAGACACTGAGAGCAGGAGGAAACTACCGTAGATAGATACTAAACCAGAGGAAGCTGCAGACACTGAGGACAGGAGGAAACTAGATAGATACTAAAACCAGAGGAAGCTGCAGACACTGAGGGCAGAAGGAAGCTAGATAGATACTAAAACCAGGGGAAGCTGCAGACACTAAGATCAGGAGGAAACTACCGTAGATAGATGGTAAAACCAGAGGAAGCTGCAGACACTGAGGACAGGAGGAAACTAGATAGATACTAAACCAGGGGAAGCTGCAGACACTGAGGGCAGAAGGAAACTAGATAGATACTAAAACCAGGGGAAGCTGCAGACACTGAGAGCAGGAGGAAACTACCGTAGATAGATACTAAACCAGAGGAAGCTGCAGACACTGAGGACAGGAGGAAACTAGATAGATACTAAAACCAGGGGAAGCTGCAGACACTGAGGACAGGAGGAAACTAGATAGATACTAAAACCAGGGGAAGCTGCAGACACGGAGAGCAGGAGGACACTAGATAGATACTAAAACCAAGGGAAGCTGCAGACACTGAGGACAGGAGGACACTAGATAGATACTAAAACCAGAGGAAGCTGAAGACACTGAGGACGTGCACATGGCTTCTGTAAGACCTTGGCAGAGTACACAAAATTCTCCCAGGCGAATCCATTGCAGGAAAAATTTGGCTGTCTCCATCCTGTAGCACCTCGCTGTCAGCTTTCCTGTCATTTTGCAACTTCTCTTTTTTATAATTTAAACTAAAACTTTAGTCCTAGCAGAAGTTGCCCGATGAAAGAGCAGCTGCTTCTCTTAACCATTTCACAGTTTGCAAAAAGAAGTAACAAAAATCTGAACTTCTGCTCAGCAATGTCATTTTTGCAGTGTTGTTCACTTTTTATGGCATTTTTTTCAGGTGAATTCCAAGCAGACTTCACCTGAAAAAGCCAACATTTGCCCATACTCTCAGAGGATGTGATTAAACAAAAACATAAAATGAAATCTTATATCACTAAATAAGGAGCATTCATCCAAAAATAAGATTCAAAAGCCAGTGCTAAAATGACAACTATTAATTCATTAAAATCTCAAAGGTAAAAAGGAAAGTTGCAGATGCTAAAGGTACCGTCACACACAGAGGTATCTCTGGAGACATTGCTTGCAACTCATTAGTTGCAGTGAAATCATGGACACATTGTTCTATTTGTACATGGCAACAAAATGGAGCAATGTGTCCATGACTTCAGTGCAAACACTGTGTTGCAAGCAAAGTCTCCACAGATACCTCCGTGTGTAATGGTAATGTCACAATGTCAACAGGGGTGCATCAAGCCTCCCTGCCGCCTGAGCCGATGTGAGGAGCGGGAGGAAGGGGGTGGTGCTGTCGGGTTTCAGCACCGCCGCCCCTGCAACCTTACATGCTTACATGAGGAGCGGGGGGGGGGGGGGAAGGGTGCTGTTGGATTACTACACCGCCGCACCTGCAGCCTTAGGTGAGGAGCTGAACAGGAAGCCAGTGTGCCAGTGTGTGATGCTGGTGCCTCCCCCATATACATTGCTGCTCCCCAGCCTGGCTGTCGCTTGATCCGCAGGGCTCACACTGTCCAATGGATGGGGCGGCTTTGAATGTCAAGCCCCAGGGTGTATTCGGGTATCAGGCTCAAAAGGGGTTAATGGGGATGTCACGGGTGGCAGTGCCTGAGCCCATGGCCTGGGTGACACTTCAATAGAGGGGTTATGTACAGGAAATAAAAGTGATTTGTCACGTGACGCCACCTGTAGTACCTGGCGTTGGGTCACCAGCGCCGCCTCCGGAGGGCAATGGTATTGCAGCTAGTATGACAAAGCTCTCTACCAGTGGCGACCGGGCCCGCCCCCCTGGAGGGGGGCGCACCCCCTGGGGAGGCCCCGTGAGCCGTGCTGAAAGCCGGCCGCCGCCGCCGTGACCGCGATAGTGCCGGCCGGAGAGGAGGGAGGACAGGAAGTGAGAGAAACCTCACTTCCTGCTGCTGTGCCCGCCCCTCCTCTCCTCCTCACACTGGACTTGCGCACGGCGGCCGCAGTGTGACTGCAGCGGAGGAACTCCGCCAGCACCCCCCCCCCGGTCCTCACATGGGGGGCCTGGGGGCAGATCTTGCACCCGGAGCAAGCTAGTTACGCCACTGCTCCCTACAGGTGGAGCTAGTCCTCCGGGACAGCGTTGCTGTAAGCAAAGAGGTTGATGAAAATGACACAGAGACACGGAGGCAAAGTCACTCTCTCCCGGGTATTTTACTGTAAACAGTCATCAGCATACAAGTTCACAGTTCAGCAAAAGTTGTTAAAGAAACAGGTAGCTCTACGGGTGGCTGCAAGTGGATGCCAGGTGGTATGGTGGTACCCGTGGTGCGCCTTAGTTAATAAACCATGTCCTTTCTTCCCCATCTAGGATCAGTCTATACCCAATTACTCCTTTAAGGTAGTCTTGGGGCTCCCCTCCCTCGTAGTGAGGAAGCAAGCAGACAGCTCCCTCTGGCAGAGTGCCGCAGTCGATGAACAGACTGCAGCAGCCGGTTGATAACTTCACAGATGGACTCTGGCCGTGTCCTCGGGTCCAGCGTTCCTGTGTTTGGACTGGGGAATTCCCTGGAGTATGGCCACTCCACGCTGGGGTTCCCTCTTTCTTTCTAGGGCCCAGACTCCCTCATCAGGCACCCTCTTCCAGGATCCCTCAAAAGGACTCAAGATCCTCTTTCTTCTTTCTTCAGGACCAGCCTGGAGCTGTCCTGTTAGACCTCCCGCCTCGCCCCACACTCACTACTTAACTCCTAACTACTCAAACTCCCTCTAAAAGTGACTATATCTCCCCCCAGGGGTAACCTCCCACCACTACTCTGGTGTAGGAGTGCAGAATTGGGTCCCACCCACCAACCTAGTATCCACTTGCAGTTGGGGAAGATTACACCACTTTTACGAGTGCAATACCCTGGTGTGACGCCTAACCATATGGGGTGCCACAGTAACGGTACCTTAAAAGACACAGAAGAGGTGAGATATAATAGTATAGATACCAATAACAAGAGAGAAGCTGCAGACACTAATAGAGATATCAATAGAAAGAGAGAAGCTGCAGACACTAATAGAGACACCAATAGAAAGAGAGAAGCTGCAGACACTAATAGAGATACCAATAGAAGGAGAGAATCTGCAGACACTAATAGAGACACCAATAGAAAGAGAGAAGCTGCAGACACTAATAGAGACACCAATAGAAAGAGAGAAGCTGCAGACACTAATAGAGATACCAATAGAAGGAGAGAAGCTGCCGACACTAATAGAGATATCAATAGAAAGAGAGAAACTGCAGACACTAATAGAGATACCAATAGAAAGAGAGAAGCTGCAGACACTAATAGAGATACCAATAGAAGGAGAGAAGCTGCAGACACTAATAGAGATACCAATAGAAAGAGAGAAGCTGCAGACACTAATAGAGATACAAATAGAAAGAGAGAAGCTGCAAACACTAATAGAGATACCAATAGAAAGAGAGAAGCTGCAGACACTAATAGAGATACCAATAGAAGGAGAGAAGCTGCAGACACTAATAGAGACACCAATAGAAAGAGAGAAGCTGCAGACACTAATAGAGACACCAATAGAAAGAGAGAAGCTGCAGACACTAATAGAGATACCAATAGAAGGAGAGAAGCTGCAGACACTAATAGAGATACCAATAGAAAGAGAGAAGGTGCAGACACTAATAGAGATACCAATAGAAGGAGAGAAGCTGCCGACACTAATAGAGATATTAATAGAAAGAGAGAAACTGCAGACACTAATAGAGATACCAATAGAAAGAGAGAAACTGCAGACACTAATAGAGATACCAATAGAAGGAGAGAATCTGCCGACACTAATAGAGATACCAATAGAAAGAGAGAAACTGCAGACACTAATAGAGATACCAATAGAAAGAGAGAAGCTGCAGACACTAATAGAGATACCAATAGAAAGAGAGAAACTGCAGACACTAATAGAGATACCAATAGAAAGAGAGAAACTGCAGACACTAATAGAGATACCAATAGAAAGAGAGAAACTGCAGACACTAATAGAGATACCAATAGAAAGAGAGAAACTGCAGACACTAATAGAGATACCAATAGAAAGAGAGAAACTGCAGACACTAATAGAGATACCAATAGAAAGAGAGAAACTGCAGACACTAATAGAGATACCAATAGAAAGAGAGAAGCTGCAGACACTAATGGAGATACCAATAGAAAGAGAGAAGCTGCAGACACTAATGGAGATACCAATAGAAAGAGAGAAACTGCAGACACTAATAGAGATACCAATAGAAAGAGAGAAGCTGCAAACACTAAACTTTTTGCAAAGTTGCAGATACTGAGGGAGGAAATCTGCAAGACAGAATAATCAGAGAGAAACTGCAGACACTAAAATCCATAGGAAAGCTGTATAAATTATATAAAGAAAAGATGATAATACATGTCGTACTTAATTCCCAACTTTTCTGAATAATAAATATAATCGTCATTCTCATGAGCCGGTGGTGACCTCTTATAGAGTTTTCCATCATAATGATCCACACACCACAGTTGCCCATCAGGACTAAAAGCCATGAATTTTGTGAGTTTCATCCAGCCTTTTCCTCCAATTTTAGTGGTTGTGGCCAGCCAGTCCCCGGGTGCAGTTGGTGGACTCCCCTTCACAAAGGCGTCATTGTATACAGCATACAGTGTGCCATCCGGATGGAAGAACAGCGCTCCATACTGGTCCCAGCCTCCACTGCCGATTTTGGTGGCTTTACAGTCACGCCAGAATCCAATGTTGGATTCGGGTTTCGGACCCTTGTAAAGGTCTCCATTACATGTTACTCCATATAAATCTCCATTGGGATGAAAGAAAAGTGTCTTAAAACTCATGCCATCCGAATCCTCCAACTCTTTCAGAACCAGAAAGCCAGTCGGTTTCATCATTGGGGGGCAATGGCTCTATGTTATCGACACACAATTTCTTTGTGTACAGATTTCCATTCTTGACACAGTACAAAGAACCATCAGGACTGCAGGCCATATTAGTCGTACATCCCACTTTTCCACAGATTTCCGCCCTCGTATCAAAACCATCAGAATAATATTTCGGAACTGGGCCGACCTTCATTATCAAGTCTTCATTGACCGCCAGGAGGTGAAGCTCTACAAGTGAAATAAAAACATACAAGTGTAAACTTTGTAATTCTCCGAAAACTTAAAAAACTTTTGTAATCTGTTGAATTACTCTGAAATGCTTTGCTCACTACTAGTGATGAGCGAGTACGCTTGTAACTACTCGGTACTCGCACGAGTATCACTGCACTCGGGCTACTCGGCGCGTACCGAGTAATCTCGCGATACTCGTGCTGTGCTCGTGGTCCTCATCCCTGCATGTTGGCGCTCTTTAGAGAGCCAGCCCACATGCAGGCATTAGCTGGCAGACCACTCCAATGCCACAGCCCTGTTAGTTTGGAATTGCAGTGATTGGCCGGCCTGCACAGCGTGACCGAGTCTTTATAAGATCCGGCCATGATGTGCTCTGCACACAGCCATCCAGACAGTCAGTGCAGGGAGAGTGTCTGCTGAATCAGGGAGAGTTTTGCAGGGCTGCAAACTGGTGACCACAACAGTCCTTCTCAGGACTAATCTAGGTGGATATAGGCAGGCAGGCAGGGAGGGTATAGCCAGGTCGGAGTACAGGCTTTCTAGTGACCACAACAGTCCTTCTCAGGACTATTGTAGCTGTATACAGGCAGGCAGGGTATATAGGAATTCCTAGTGACAGTATATACCAGCCTTCATCATATCTGGGGCTGGTGTACACAGTCTAAAACAGTCCTGATAGTGTCAGACTTCTCACTAATTTTCGCTCCTAAAAAGCTGTTAGGTTCTTAGTGCGTGCATTTACAAACCGCAAGTGTGTGCCCGTCGGTGGCAGCGTACGGGTGCACTTTTGTGTGTTTTGCACAAACTAGGATATAACGCACAAGTAGAGTGAATACATGTCTCCGTCTGTGTCTGACTTAATCTCTAATTGTCGCTCTTAAAAAGCTGGTAGCAATAGCTATAATCTGAGTGTCCACGTAAAACCCGTCTGTTGGGACGCGTTCATTTACCTGTGTACCGTCAGCACAGCATTGAAAATGCGCAAGGGCGTTGGCAAGGGACAAGGAAGTGGACGTGATGGTGGTGCAGGCAGAGGCCAAGGTCGTGTGCAAGCTCTAATTTCGCCACAACAAAGGGCCACATCTACTCGCTCGCACGTCCTGTTCCAAATTCTTGGGGCCCGCAGCAGTACACCGCTCTTCAACCAAGACCAGTGACAACAGGTTGTTAGTTGGATAGCTGATAATGCTTCCAGTCAGATTGGCACCACCACAAACACCCTGTCTTCCACACGGTCAAGTGTCAGTAGCCGTGATACTGCACCGCACATTCCACAACCTGATCCTCCTTCCTACCACCAGGCCGAGTACACGTCCACGGACATTACTGATCCCACACTTGGACACTCGGAAGAGCTGTTCACGTATCCATTCGCAGAATATGGCCTCTCACCAGCTCCTGTTGAAGTGGGTGATGAGATCGTATGTACTGATGCCCAAATATTTGAGCAGCCACGGTCTCACGAAGGCAACGGTGGGAACGTGTCTCAACAAGGGGTGGACGATGATGAGACATGATTGCCAGGAAGTCAGGAGGAGGATCAGGGTGCGGAAGAGGAAGACGACGTGGTGGATGATCCAGTAACTGACCCAACCAGGCAGGAGGAGATGCAGAGCGAGGACAGCAGTGCACAGGGGGAGGGAGGCTTAGCATCACAACAGGCAGTAAGAAGCAGGGTGGAGGTCCCAGGCAGAAGTCAGGCAAACCGTTCCCCGGAACAACAACACGACACAAGGTGCCTGTGCTAATGTTAGGTCTTCCCGAGTCTGGCAGTTTTTTAAGTTGGCTCCAGATAATTCTAAAAAGGCCATTTGCAACACCTGCCATGCCAGCATCAGCAGGGGTACCAAAACTAGCAGCCAGACCACCACCAGCATGATCAGGCACATGTCAGCCAAGCACCCGACTTTGTGGGATGTACAACAGAGTCGAGGAGCAGTGCTTGCTGATGTCACTGCTACGTCTTCGGGTGCTGTGCGTGCGAGCCAATCCCCTGTCGATGCTGCATGCGAACAAGCCTCCTGCCCTGCACCTGAAGTTGCCCACGCAGAAATAACACCATCATCAAGCACATCCTTGTCCCAGCACAGCGTTCAGTTATCCATACACCAATCTTTGGAACGTAGGCGCAAATACGCTGCCAACGCCCCACATGCCACAGTTCTTAATGCCAAAATTTCGCGACTGCTTGCGCTAGAAATGCTGCCTTTTAGGCTGGTGGAGACGGAAGCATTCCGCGACCTGATGGCGGCAGCTGTCCCACGTTACTCGGTCCCCAGCCGCCACAATTTCTCCTGGTGTGCCGTCCCCGCATTACAAAAGCACGTGTCACAAAGCATCACACGTGCCCTGAACAACGCTGTTTCAGCCAAAGTCCACCTAACCACAGACACGTGGACAAGTGCTTGTGGGCAAGGCCGGTACATCTCGGTGACGGCACACTGGGTTAATATTGTGGAAGCTGGGACCCAGTCTCAGCGAGGGATGGAACACGTCCTTCCCACACCAAGGATTGCAGGCCCTACCTCTGTCAGTGTTTCACCCACACTCTACAGCTCCGGAATGTCATGCTCCTCAGCCTCCTCCTCCTGCGCATCCTCATCCACTTTACCCTCCACACCAGTCCCAAGCTGGAAGCACTGCAGCACTGCCTCAGCGAAGCGGCAACAGGCTGTGCTGAAGCTAATATGCATAGGTGACAAACCCCACAATGCAGAAGAGGTGTGGACAGCTCTGAAACAGCAGGCAGATCACTGGCTCACACCTCTGAACCTAAAGCCAGGAAAGGTCGTGTGCGACAATGGCCGGAACCTGGTGGCGGCTTTGAGGTGAGGTGAGCTGACACATGTTCGATGCGTGGCCCATGTGCTCAACCTTGTGGTTCAGCGGTTTCTAAAATCATACCCAGAGCTGTCTGATCTGCTGGTAAAAGTTCGCCGCCTGTCTGCACATTTTCGAAAGTCACCTGCTGCTTCAGCCTTGCCGGCTTTCAGCAGCGTTTGCAGCATCCAGCTCACAGACTGGTGTGTGATGTCCCCACGCTTTGGAATTCAACTCTGCACATGTTGGTCAGGATATGTGAGCAGAAGAGGGCAGTTGTTGAGTACCTGCATCACCTAAGCCGTCGGGAAATGGGTCAAACTCCACACATAACACCTGAGGAGTGGAGATGGATGTCCGACCTATGTACCTTCCTCCAAAACTTTGAGGACTCCACCAAGATGGTGAGCGGTTATGCCGCCATTATTAGCGTCACCATACCACTTTTCTGCCTTCTAAAATGGTCTCTGCTCAAAAACAAACATGATGCATTGCAGGCGGAGCGCGATGAGTTGGAGCAAGAAACAGTAGTGGGTGTGGGTGATAACACACAGCCCAGCCTCATCTCATCACAACGTGCAGTGGAGGACTATGACGAGGAGGAGGAGGAGGAGGATGAAGACATGGAGCAACTCTCCGGACAAATTGAGGATATGACATGCACACCAGTCATACCCTCGGTTCAGCGTGGCTGGCCAGAGGACAGGGAACATAAGGAGGAGGATGAGGAGGAGGAGGAGGACAGCGTGTTCAGTCATCGTGTTGGTCTGGACACTGAAGTGATGGCTGTTAAGAGTCTGGCGCACATGGCTGACTTTATGGTAAGCTGCCTGGCTCGTGACCCTCGCGTTAAGAACATCTTGGCCGACAATCATTACTAGTTGGTAACACTGTTAGACCCAGGCTACAAGGAGAACTTAATGTCTCTTATTCCTGAGGCGGAGAGGTCAGCCAAAATGCAGCAGTTCCAGAAGGCCATAGTTGCGGAAGTAGGCAAAGCATTCCCCTCACAAAACGCTAGCGGCATAGGTCAGGAATCGGTGGACAACCAAGGCGTACGGCCGAGAGGGGCACAAGTCCAATCCGCCAGAGGTAGGGGAACAGTCTTTAAGATGTGGGACAATTTTCTCAGCCCCTCACGTACCACAGCCCCTGAAGTGCGGGGTAGTGCCAAAAGAAATGGTAAGTTTGCCCAGATGCGGAAGGAGTACCTTGCAGATCAAACAACTGTACTCCGACATTCCTCTGTGCCTTACAATTATTGGGTCTCCAAGCTGGACACGTGGCATGAATTGTCTCTCTACGCCTTGGAAGTCCTGGCCTGCCCTGCCGCTAGGGTTTTTTAGAGCGTGTTTTTAGTGCAGCAGGTAGAATCATTACTGATAAACGCACCCGCCTGTCAACTGAAAATGCTGACAGACTGACTCTGATCAAGATGAACAAGAGTTGGATTGGGCCAGACTTCACCACACCACCAGCAAATGAGAGCAGAATTTAAATTTTGTAACGGGAATTTGCCATGTACCTCCACTCACCCATGGGTACACACTTCTGGACTTTGGCTAATTGCTGGACTGCTCCTCCTTCTCCTCATGCGCCACCATGATAACGTTACAAAAGTTAGGCCGTTGTTTCATGTATATCCCCAGTGATAAATTTTTTCGCCCATACTTTCAGAATGGGCATTACAACGACAGGAGACCCACTCCTTTGCAATGGGAACAATGTTTTGAGGCCCTCATGCATGTCTCTAACCAGGGAAAATGTGGAGCCTCCCAATTTTTGGCTGCCCTGGCAAAGGGCTATACTACAATACACCCACTTCCTTACACTGGGCACTTCAGGTTTACAGGCCCTCATGCACGTCTCTATCCAGGGACAATGTGGAGCCTCCCAATTTTTGGCTGCCCTGGCAAAGGGCTATACTACAATACACCCACTTCCTTACAATGGGCACTTCAGATTTACAGGCCCTCATGCACGTCTCTATCCAGGGACAATGTGGAGCCTCCCAATTTTTGGCTCCCCTGGCAAAGGGCTATACTACAATACACTCACTTCCTTACAATGGGCACTTCAGGTTTACAGGCCCTCATGCACGTCTCTATCCAGGGACAATGTGGAGCCTCCCAATTTTTGGCTGCCCTGGCAAAGGGCTATACTACAATACACCCACTTCCTTACAATGGGCACTTCAGGTTTACAGGCCCTCATGCACGTCTCTATCCAGGGGCAATGTGGAGCCTCCCAATTTTTGGCTGCCCTGGCAAATGGCTATACTACAATAGATCCACTTCCTTACAATGGGCACTTCAGGTTTACAGGCCCTCATGATCGTCTCTATCCAGGGACAAGGTGGAGCCTCCCAATTTTTGGCTGCACTGGCAAAGGGCTATACTACAATACACCCACTTCCTTACAATTGGCACTTCAGGTTTACAGGCCCTCATGCACGTCTCTATCCAGGGGCAATGTGGAGCCTCCCAATTTTTGGCTGCCCTGGCAAATGGCTATACTACAATACATCCACTTCCTTACAATGGACACTTCAGGTTTACAGGCCCTCATGCACGTCTCTATCCAGGGGCAATGTGGAGCCTCCCAATTTTTGGCTGCCCTGGCAAATGGCTATACTACAATACATCCACTTCCTTACAATGGGCACTTCAGGTTTACAGGCCCTCATGCTCGTCTCTATCCAGGGACAATGTGGAGCCTCCCAATTTTTGGCTGCCCTGGCAAAGGGCTATACTACAATACACCCACTTCCTTACACTGGGCACTTCAGGTTTACAGGCCCTCATGCACGTCTCTATCCAGGGACAATGTGGAGCCTCCCAATTTTTGGCTGCCTTGGCAAAGGGCTATACTTTAATACACCCACTTCCTTACACTGGGCACTTCAGGTTTACAGGCCCTCATGCCGTCTCTATCCAGGGACAATGTGGAGCCTCTCCAATTTTTGGCTGCCCTGGCAAAGGGCTATACTACAATACACCCACTTCCTTACACTGGGCAGTTCAGGTTTACAGGCCCTCATGCACGTCTCTATCCAGGGACAATGTGGAGCCTCCCAATTTTTGGCTGTCCTGGCAAAGGGCTATACTACAATACACCCACTTCCTTACAACTGGGCACTTCAGGTTTACAGGCCCTCATGCATGTTTCTATCCAGGGACAATGTGGAGCCTCCCAATTTTTGGCTGCCTTGGCCTCTACAATACATCCACTTCCTTACATGGGCACTTCAGGTTTACAGGCCCTCATGCACGTCTCTATCCAGGGACAATGTGGAGCCTCCAAATTTTGGCTGCCCTGGCAAAGGGCTATACTACAATACACCCACTTCCTTACAATGGGCACTTCAGGTTTACAGGCCCTCATGCACGTCTCTATCCAGGGACAATGTGGAGCCTCCCAATTTTTGGTTGCCCTGGCAATGGGCTATACTACAATACACCCACTTCCTTACACTGGGCACTTCAGGTTTACAGGCCCTCATGCACGTCTCTATCCAGGGACAATGTGAGCCTCCCAATTTTTGGCTGCCCTTGGCTCTACAATACATCCACTTCCTTACAATGGGCACTTCAGGTTTACAGGCCCTCATGCACGTCTCTATCCAGGGACAATGTGGAGCCTCCCAATTTTTGGCTGCCCTGGCAAAGGGCTATACTACAATACACCCACTTCCTTACAATGGGCACTTCAGGTTTACAGGCCCTCATGCACGTCTCTATCCAGGGACAATGTGGAGCCTCCCAATTTTTGGCTGCCCTGGCAAATGGCTATACTACAATACATCCCACTTCCTTACAATGGGCACTTCAGGTTTACAGGCCCTCATGCACGTCTCTATCCAGGGGCAATGTGGAGCCTCCCAATTTTTGGCTGCCCTGGCAAATGGCTATACTACAATACACCCACTTCCTTACACTGGGCACTTCAGCTTTACAGGCCCTCATGCACGTCTCTATCCAGGGACAATGTGGAGCCTCCCAATTTTTGGCTGCCCTGGCAAAGGGCTATACTACAATACACCCACTTCCTTACAATGGGCACTTCAGGTTTACAGGCCCTCATGCTCGTCTCTATCCAGGGACAATGTGGAGCCTCTCAATTTTTGGCTGCCCTGGCAAAGGGCTATACTACAATACACCCACTTCCTTACACTGGGCAGTTCAGGTTTACAGGCCCTCATGCACGTCTCTATCCAGGGACAATGTGGAGCCTCCCAATTTTTGGCTGCCCTGGCAAAGGGCTATACTACAATACACCCACTTCCTTACACTGGGCACTTCAGGTTTACAGGCCCTCATGCACGTCTCTATCCAGGGACAATGTGGAGCCTCCCAATTTTTGGCTGCCTTGGCCTCTACAATACATCCACTTCCTTACAATGGGCACTTCAGTTTTACAGGCCCTCATGCACGTCTCTATCCAGGGACAATGTGGAGCCTCCAAATTTTGGCTGCCCTGGCAAAGGGCTATACTACAATACACCCACTTCCTTACAATGGGCACTTCAGGTTTACAGGCCCTCATGCAGTCTCTATCCAGGGACAATGTGGAGCCTCCCAATTTTTGGTTGCCCTGGCAATGGGCTATACTACAATACACCCACTTCCTTACACTGGGCACTTCAGGTTTACAGGCCCTCATGCACGTCTCTATCCAGGGACAATGTGTGAGCCTCCCAATTTTTGGCTGCCTTGGCCTCTACAATACATCCACTTCCTTACAATGGGCACTTCAGGTTTACAGGCCCTCATGCACGTCTCTATCCAGGGACAATGTGGAGCCTCCCAATTTTTGGCTGCCCTGGCAAAGGGCTATACTACAATACACCCACTTCCTTACAATGGGCACTTCAGGTTTACAGGCCCTCATGCTCGTCTCTATCCAGGGACAATGTGGAGCCTCCCAATTTTTGGCTGCCCTGGCAAAGGGCTATACTACAATACACCCACTTCCTTACACTGGGCAGTTCAGGTTTACAGGCCCTCATGCACGTCTCTATCCAGGGACAATGTGGAGCCTCCCAATTTTTGGCTGCCCTGGCAAAGGGCTATACTACAATACACCCACTTCTTACACTGGGCACTTCAGGTTTACAGGCCCTCATGCACGTCTCTATCCAGGGACAATGTGGAGCCTCCCAATTTTTGGCTGCCCTGGCAAATGGCTATACTACAATACATCCACTTCCTTACAATGGGCACTTCAGGTTTACAGGCCCTCATGCACGTCTCTATCCAGGGACAATGTGGAGCCTCCCAATTTTTGGCTGCCCTGGCAAAGGGCTATACTACAATACACCCACTTCCTTAAAATGGGCACTTCAGGTTTACAGGCCCTCATGCTCGTCTCTATCCAGGGACAATGTGGAGCCTCCCAATTTTTTGCTGCCCTGGCAAAGGGCTATACTACAATACACCCACTTCCTTACAATGGGCACTTCAGGTTTACAGGCCCTCATGCACGTCTCTATCCAGGGACAATGTGGAGCCTCCCAATTTTTGGCTGCCCTGGCAAAGGGCTATACTACAATACACCCACTTCCTTACACTGGGCACTTCAGGTTTACAGGCCCTCATGCACGTCTCTATCCTGGGACAATGTCGAGCCTCCCAATTTTTGGCTGCCCTGGCAAATGGCTATACTACAATACATCCACTTCCTTACAATGGGCACTTCAGGTTTACAGGCCCTCATGCTCGTCTCTATCCAGGGACAATGTGGAGCCTCCCAATTTTTGGCTGCCCTGGCAAATGGCTATACTACAATACACCCACTTCCTTACAATGGGCACTTCAGGTTTACAGGCCCTCATGCTCGTCTCTATCCAGGGACAATGTGGAGCCTCCCAATTTTTGGCTGCCCTGGCAAAGGGCTATACTATAATACACCCACTTCCTTACAATGGGCACTTCAGGTTTACAGGCCCTCATGCACGTCTCTATCCAGGGAAAATGTGGAGCCTCCCAATTTTTGGCTGCCCTGGCAAAGGGCTATACTACAATACACCCACTTCCTTACACTGGGCACTTAAGGTTTACAGGCCCTCATGCACGTCTCTATCCAGGGACAATGTGGAGCCTCCCAATTTTTGGCTGCCCTGGCAAAGGGCTATACTACAATACACCCACTTCCTTACACTGGGCACTTCAGGTTTACAGGCCCTCATGCTCGTCTCTATCCTGGGACAATGTGGAGCCTCCCAATTTTTGGCTGCCCTGGCAAAGGGCTATACTACAATACACCCACTTCCTTACAATGGGCACTTCAGGTTTACAGGCCCTCATGCACGTCTCTATCCAGGGGCAATGTGGAGCCTCCCAATTTTTGGCTGCCCTGGCAAATGGCTATACTACAATACATCCACTTCCTTACAATGGGCACTTCAGGTTTACAGGCCCTCATGCACGTCTCTATCCAGGGTCAGTGTGGAGCCTCCCAATTTTTGGCTGCCTTGGCAAAGGGCTATACTACAATACACCCACTTCCTTACATTGGGCACTTCAGGTTTACAGGCCCTCATGCACGTCTCTATCCAGGGACAATGTGGAGCCTCCCAATTTTTGGCTGCTCTGGCAAAGGGCTATACTATAATACACCCACTTCCTTACAATGGGCACTTCAGGTTTACAGACCCTCATGCACGTCTCTATCCAGGGGCATTGGTGAACCTCCCAATTTTGGACTGCCCTGGCAAAGGAAAATTCTACAATAGACCCACTTCCTCAAAATGGGCACATTATGTCAAGAGGCCTTCATGTACGTCTCTTCTCAGGGACATCGGAGTGCCATACAATATTTTCACGTAAAACCTTTCATGCAATCACAAAAAGTAACATACACCAGCTGTATCTCACTATTGGGTATGTGCCCTTAACATTTCTGCCATGAAAATTCTTTTTGGTGTCATTTTGGAAGGTTTTCTGGTGAGTCCGTAAAAATGGCGTAAAACTTGAACAACATTGTTCACAGCTGTGACTTTTGAGTGAGAAATGCTTCCAGGGGTCTTCCCATGTTGTTCCCATGTCATTTGAGCACTCTTCTGAGACTTTTGTGACATTTTTAGGGTTTCTACATGCTACCGGGGGTCATTTCATAAAAATACTCGGGTCTCCCATAGGATAACATTGGGCTCGGTGCTCGGGCCGAGTACACGAGTATCTTGGGATGCTCGGCCCGAGCATCGAGCACCCGAGCATTTTGGTACTCACTCATCACTACTCACTACTACTAAGACTTGTTTTATTGAGACCACAAAGCACTGTGTTTACTGCAGGTCAACTTGGGACGTCATATGAGCACTGCAGCCAATCACTGTACACTGAAACATGGCAGCGTTTCACATTCTATCAGAGCAGCTGGTTCTAAAGGAATGTGAATGCTACAACCAGTCCGATGATCGGCTGCAGCATAGATGTGACATCCCAACTGAATGTTACAACAAGGACCAATTACGGTTGGGTGGTGGGACTATTGATGACTACAGATGAGCGATACTTAACCGGGATGTGAATATTTATTTTTTCCCATTTCATTGGCCCATCACTCCAGGATCGACCCTTTAACGCCATCACTTGAGGTTTAAGCTGAGAGAATTCCATATTTCCAAATTAATGTTGAGAAAAGTTTACCATGAGCAAAATGAGGCTGCATTGATTATGGCCCCTAAATGGCAGTAAATGGGCCCCGTGTGTCATAACTGGGGTATTCTTCAGCAGGTGAATGGGCTAATTATCTGGGCAGTGTCTGCACTATTATTTTAGGTTTACCGATTAATTAATCGGGCAGAAGTATTTGATACTCTGCCAATATTGCAAGTTTCCCCACATACATAAAATAGAGAAGTCGGTAATTTTTATCGTAGGTAACTTCAACTGTCCCAGACAGAATCTAAAACAATCCAGAAAATCACATTGTATGATTTTTAAATAATTAAATTTCAGTTTATTATGTGAAAAAAGCATTTGATCATCAACCAACAAACAAGAATTTTGTCTCTCTCATGGTGGGTTTACACGCCCCGATATCGGGGCGATATCGCTATACAACGGCGCGGGAAACAACGTCACTACGATGTGTACGCCCACCAACCCAGTAACGACCATTTAACATGGGAGTTAATGGGTGAGGTGCGAGTACACATCGTAGTTGGATGTTTACACGCAACTATCCGGCTACAACGGCCATCCGATATCGGGTGGTTGAATAGCACGCTCATTCAACCCCGATATCGTTTTGGCATCGTTCCAGCATCGCGTTGTACGTTCAAACCGTACAACGCGCGAACGATATCGGGTCCAACTCCTGACCCACGTGACTTTTTGTCGGAGTTGGATCGGAGTTGGAAGCCGATATCGCGGCGTGTAAACCCACCATCAGACTTGTTAGTTTTTTATACTCTGCACTCATCATTGCCTGTATTAATTGCACCTGTTTGATCTCGTTACCTGTATAAAAGACTCCACACTCAATCAATCACACTCCAACCTCTCCACCATGGCCAAGACCAAAGAGCTGTCTAAGGACACCAGGGATACAATTGTAGACCTGGACAAAGCTGAGATGGGCTACAGGACAATAGGCAGCAGCTTGGTGAGAAGCAACAACTGTTCGCGCAATTATTAGAAAATGGAAGAAACACAAGATGAGGTCAATCTTCCTCAGTCTGTGGCTCCATGAAGGATCTCACTTTGTGGGGTAAGGATGACTCTGAGAAAAGTCAGGAATAAACCCTGAACTACACGGGAGGCCCTGGTCAATGACCTGAAGAATGCTGGGACCACATCCTCAAAGATTACTGTTAGTAATAGACTACACCATCATGGAGTAAAATCCTGTAGGCCACGAAAGCTTCCCCTGCTTATGCCAGCACATGTCCACATCCATTTGAAGTTCACTAATTACTATCTGGATACTCCAGAGGATAATCCAGAGGAGGCGTTGGAGAAGGGTCTGTGGTCAGAGGAGGCTTGGAAGAAGGTCATGTGGTCAGAGGAGACCAAAATATAACATTTTGGTATCAACTTCACTCTGTGTTTTTTGAGAAAGATGAGAATAACCCAAAGAACACCATCCCAATCATGAAGCATTGAGCATGCTTTGAGGTTGCTTTTCTACAAAGGGGACAGGATGACTGCAACATAGGGGGGTTATGAATCACAAAACGTTGGCCAACAACCTCCTTCACTCAGTAAAAGCATTGAAGATGGGTTGTGGCTTGGTCTTCAAGCATGACAATGACCCAAAACACACAGCAAAGGAAACTAAGGAGTGGCTTTGTAAGAAGCATTTCAAGGTCCTGGAGTGGCCTAGCCAGTCACCAGATCTAAACCCAATAGTAGTGATGGGCGAACCCGGCGATGTTCGTGTTCAGCGGAGTCAGCTGGACTTTATTAAAGTCCAGTTGCGGGGGCTGAACGTGATTTGAACTTTAGTCTAAACCCCAAACTCACACTTTAAAGTTATGGGATGGTGCGGGGGTCTGTAAAAGAAAGCAAATAGTGATTAAATTGCATTATACTTGCAGTGTCCCAACACGTCTACCTCCGGGGTCGCTCATTAACGTCCGAGATATTCACTGCAGATGGATCCAAGAGCCAATCACAGATGCTGTGAAGCAGAATGGGTGTCTGTGGTTGGCTTTTGGAGTAATCTGGAATCAGCCCATACATTCAAGTATGTTGAAATGCGAAGGCATCACCCTATTTTCGATCCTCAGCCAAGCTAAAACCCAGGCAGCTGGGGGCTGAAATTCTCAGTGTGGTAAGGCCCTAGCATTCTGGGACCCCCTAGCTGAAAGTCACAGATGCAGCTACCCCAGAAATTGCGCATTCTTTTGTAGCGCCATTTTCTGCAGCTTTACCCACCTTTGTCAGCAACCCTGGTGGGAGTGGCATGCAGGGTAATGAAGTTGTTAAAGCCAGCTTTCTATTGTCAGCTGGCACTAAGCCCAAAATTCATGGTGTCAGGCCAATATTACACGCCGTCACCATGAATTTCTAGTAAACAAAAAACACAAACAGACAAAAAATATTTTAATAGAAATAAAACACAAGACAACCCTGTTTCTCATCTTTACTTAACTAAATAAAACCTCCCTTGGATGTAATCCACAGCTCTGCTTTATCTCTTTGAGTAGAAACACGTCTGTTCACAGAGATGAGCAGGCACACACTGAACAGCCAGCTGTGTGAAAGGTCATCTAAGTGTGACGACCATCCACTGAGGGTTTCTCTCCGGGTGCTGCCTTATCAGCAGCTCAGACTCAGAGACCCTTTACCCCTATTCAGGGATCTGGAATTACAGCGGAGCCCAGGGGATGGCTGCCTATAATGAGCAGCGGACCGGAGAAGGAAGGTCGCCAGGAAGGGAATATTAAAGCAAAACCCGAAAACGTAGCCAGGAGTCAGAGTCGAAACCGGGAGGGCAGCAAAGGTACAAAATAGTCAGGCTATAGAAGGGTAAAATCAAAGGTCAGAGTCAAAACTGGGAGGGCAGCAAAGGTACAAAATCATCAGGCTATAGAAGGGTCAAAAATCCAGGCAAAGGTCAGAGTCATACCATCAATGTCAAAAACAAAAACCAATACTGCACTTGCAGCATGCAGTCAGACCCCACTATGTGTAGCAAGCCCAGGTGCAGGCTAATAAATCACCTCAACCTACAACAAGGTGTGGGAGGTGACTTGCCATGCACACAATGGGCCTGCATAGGACACCATTCACACTGATACATATGATGCAGAGTGTCTGAAAGCTATCCAACTGCTCTGCTGCCTGAACAAATGGGCCGCACAGTACAATATTTCTGCACCACTAGATGAATAGCGCCCCATGGGGCCCAACTACACCCTGAAATGAATATAAAAGTGCAGAAAAGTTTTTTATATGATGAACAAAAACTTTTATAAATGGGATATTGGTTCATGTATTGGCCAAGACACTTAAGCTCATGATCCTTGTCACGGATTCCCGTGCTCATGAGTCCTAACAAATTGTACAAAAACTACTTGTAGCAAGCCCAGGTGCAGGCTAATAAATCACCTCAACCTACAACAAGGTGTGGGAGGCGACTTGCCATGCACCCTGAATTGAGGTGATTTATTAGCCTGCACCTGGGCTTGCTACACATAGTGGGGTCTGACTGCATCCTGCAAGTGCAGTATTCATTAACGTTCGGCGGTATTCACAGCACTCGGCTGTTTTCAGCCATGTTTGCGGTGACACTAAGGTTCATCTGAGTTTATGGCCTTGCTGTGAACTGGATTGAACTCTGTCATGGTCAGTGTCAGCCTGCTTCTCTCTCTGTAAAGATGCTTGTCTGTACAGAGAGATGAAGCTGAGCTGTGGATGGCATCAGACTGAGGATTTGTTTGTAATAAACATGGAGTCTTTAAATGTGTTTTTTGTTTTATTTCTAACAAAAACATTTCTCTGTGTTGTGTTTTTTTTCTGTTTACTAGAAATTCATGGTTGCCATGTCTCATTTGGCATGACACCATGAATTTCGGGTTTAGTACTATCTTAGAATACAAAGCCGGTAATAACCCCATTATTACCCAGCGTGCCACCCCACCCCTCACCAGGGCCATTAGAAGAGCCACATAAAGCACCTGGAAATGCTGCTATGATGAATGCACCATTTTCAGGGGTGGCTGTGGCTGCAGTTTTCAGCATGAGGGACCCAGAATGCTTGGGCCTTACCACGCTGAAAATCCAAGCCCTCAGCTGCCTGGTTTTACCTAGCTGGCAATCAAAATATGGCGAGAGCCCTCACATTTTTTTTTTAAAGTATGTATTTAAATAATTTAAAAAAATAAAATAATGAGCTTTACTGTATTTTGATTGCCAGCCAATGTAAAGCCAGGCAGATTGTGGGTGGCAGCCCGTATCTGTCCGCTTTATCTGAGCTGAGAATCAAAAATACCTCAGAGCTGTTACAGCATCTGTGAATATTCTCTGCAGTGACTATTCCAGAAGTTAATGAGTTGCCCTGGAAGAAGGCGCAGCAAGACAACGGGATGGTGGGATATGGTAAGCTGTTTAATCACTATTTGCTTTATTTTTTCAGCTCCCCTGCCCCCGAATCCAAACCCGAACTGTGAGATCTTTGCCCGAGCACTGTGAGATCTGTGCTTGAACACTAGATGTTCGGTACGGGCCCCAAATTTACAGTTTGGATTCGCCCATCACTACCCAATAGCCCATTATGATGACAATACAGCACATTGTACATTATTTTATGTTTTGAAATTCTAGCGGTATATAGCTTCTAGTGATGAGCAAGCACTTCCATGCAAAGGTTTTTATTTGTTTATTTGCAAATAGAATCTCAAAATGTTTGAATACATATGAAACTGAAAATTTCAGGAAATTCGACTCAAATTCGATCTACCTGAGGCGGCCGTCACACGCTGAGATATCTCTAGCGATATTGTAAGCGATCACGTGCATGCGCGATCGCTTACAATATCGCTCACATCGCTGGTGAGATGTCACACAGACAGACTCACCAGCGATGTGGATCCGCGATCTCGCTGGTAACTATGGTACACATCGGGTTACTAGGCGCCGCGCGTCGCTTAGTTACCCGACGTGTACCATAGTTACCATCTCCCAGGATAGGCTCTGCGCTGGGAGATCGTTCATCGTGGTGTTATACACAACGATGAAGCAGATCGTTGCATCGTTCATCGCTAGATCTGAGCTCCGGAGCTCAGATCAGCGATGTCACGATCAAGCGATTTCACATCGTAAATCGCTTGATTACATGCAACGATTTCTTGCCCGATATCGCTTAAGCGATCAAAAAGGAGATCGCTTAAACGATATCGGGCCAGAAATCGTTCCGTGTGACGGCCGCCTGAGATGGATCCGCTGATCTCCACTTACAGGATCACAGGATCACTCACCTTTCTGATTTGACATTTTGTAGATGTAGTCGATGTTCTTCTCTTGTGATGTCGGAGAGCAGACGGCACAAGGATCTGTTCTGATGGGAATGTTCTGTAGAAATGTCGCTCATTCCATCCCTGTATTATACCGCACATCGTATGTCAGTAACCAATCACAGGAGAGGCGTTCACCAAACCAAACACTACTGTACAAACAAGAATATCAATGATGGGAGAAATGTGACAACAAGTAACTGCAAAAACATGTTTATCTACCGGGATAAGTCACATTGCTGGAGGGACGGTGCCTGGAGATATGTTCCTCTATACTGATAGATGAATCCACCTTTTACAGCAGTTATGGATACTCATGCTGATGTGTCCTACACATTCCTGCATCGGCTTCACACATGTTCAGTATTTATTTACTTTCCCACCCTTGCGGGCAGCATTTATAAATATTTACCGCCATATTAATAATGTGCGGCATCAGAAAAAAAGTAGTTGCTAATGAATCGATGGCCAGGGGACAACCGCGGTGCAGAGTGAATTACGGTACACAAGACGAGGTGCAAATAAAAAAGGGTTAATTTATTAACAGGCAGGGAATGATGTGGATAAGGCCGGTTCAAACAGGGGTATGCAGTGGCAAAAATAATTTAACAAGGTACTGAACTTTGAAGCTGGGCCATTCAATAGTACGGTGCTCCAACTATTATGGTACCTTTACACGCCTCTACAGGATGGTGGAAACAACCGGGTGCTTCACGTGCACGAGCACGCACAAACGGTTGAAAACGGTACCCGCATCGCCTTTACACGGCGCAACAAGGTGCGCTACGGTAGGTTACATCTATCTCTGGATACACCGCCGGGTGCCACAAGTTACCTTCTGTAGCTCACCTTACCTCATTTACACGCCGCTATAACAAGGTAATATGGGCGGAACAATGCAGCAGGGACAACACTTAGGCGTGCCACAATTGTGGATTACGAGAATTCCGTACGCTGATAGGACAAAGCAATAACATCATGATTGGTCAGCCAGCGCAGGAGGCTGTGTAATACATGACGCTCGAGCAATTGTGTAGTGTGACTGGTCAGCTCCTTAAATATGCCGCCCTATGCAGCGACTACCAATCGTAACGCAGGAGCTTCCTCCAATGATCGCTGATGGGGGGTGGTTTCACGGAGGCTGTGTCACGCCCCAGGGAGTTATCTAGGTGACGAATAAACCTTACCCTACCGTATTTACACGTCGCTACACGCCGTAACCATCGGGATGAAATCAACCTGTTTATGAGCACTGCTCGGAAACAGGTACATGAAGTGACGGGTGGAAACAACCTTCTTTACACGCCGCTACCTCGTGTTGATTTGGCAGTGCAAGATACATTTGTCTCATCTACCCGGTTGTTTCCACCATCCTGTAGCGGCGTGTAAAGGTACCATTACAGGATCAATATCATACAGATCAATCCAAACAGCAGCAAAGTATTATGCTACTCTACGTATAATCTCACTGGCCACTGCTAGATGGGCTACACGGCTGCCATGTTCTAACTACTGAGGCCTATACTATACCATAACATGTGCACAATCAGAAACAAACTCACAGTGATCTTAGGGCGCAGGTCCAGTCCCAGGGGCCCCCAACAGTTTAGTTCAGTGGTGCACTCTTCTACTGGCCGGATCGATGAGACGTAATCTTCTACTTGCTTCATGGTCCTCACGGTCTGCGTGGAATCTGTAAGTCCCGTTCTTGGTCCTGTGCAGGGCCACCAAAGTTTAGTGACTCCTCAGTGCAGCACATGACAGTCACCTCTTCAGCAATCGCAAAGCCTACATAAAACTCTAATCCAGTAATAGCTGCAGGCAGTGTGACCTCTTACACAGATCCACACACTGCTCTTCACAGCAGCACAGCTACCAGTGCTCTGCTGCTGCAGGCTGAACTTCCCCCTTGTAGCCTCAGCCAGTTCAATTAGCACAGTTTTAGCAGGGGTTCACAGCAATTACACCCTCTACATGCCTCAACAAAACCAATCTCTTTACTAAAGCTTTATGGGCCCTGGTCAAGGCCCCCTGTGAAGAGTGTTCAGTTCCCTCATCGACCCTCTCTGCCCCTTCTTGGCCTATCATATAGCAAGGGAGCTCTCAACGTGTGCACAGCACCTGCAGAGGAGAAAACAATATTGGTAAAGCAGACAGAGTGCACTGTTCAATGTATGAAATTGGTGGAACTGAGTAAACCTCTGGGATCTTTGAAGATCTTGACTATCAGGCAACGCTTGGCTGTCTTCCAGAGGGGCACTTTCTGCAGGAGCCACTATGAGCTCTGCTTGTGTCTGGAGTTCACGCCATGGTAGTGGCTCGTCCATAAAATTACTGCTTCTGGAAGGCTGAAGCCTCCTCACTGTGTCAGGTATGGTGCACCAGTCCTCATTGACTTGAGGAGGCAATAGCATACAACGGACTTCAGACCAACATGGTAGCAATATATTTTGGTGTAGTACCCTAGGGGCAGATGCCCCGTTCTCTATATGCACCTTGTAGACCAGGCCGTCAGCATACACTCGCTCAATTACTCTGTAAGGCTGTACTTCCCATCTCTCACTTACTTTACTCTTGGGGCATTTCTCTCTATCGAATACTTGGTCTCCGGGTTGAAGCGGTATCTCTTGAGTCAGTTTACGGACCATATGTTCTCTTTTCTGTAGCTGCTGACCTGCCAACTGCCGTATCGTTTGTAGTCATTGCCAATGTACTTTAACCTATGAAGTGACAGTTCGCTTCATCAAACCGTCTGGCTGCTCCAAATTCAGCTCAGTGATCTCTTGCCCAGCTATTCTAAATAGCAGTAGATATGGAATGTAACCCGTAGTGGAGTGGACCTGATTGTTGTAGGCCCAGACCAGTTCCGGCAGATAGTAGGGCCAGCATGCCTTCTTATCTTCATCCAATGTTCTCAGCATTTGAAGTAGGGTTCGGTTGAAGCGTTTACATGCTCTGTTGCTTTGGGGGTGGCTAGGGGTGGTCCGGGACCGCTCAATGCCATTCATATGATACAGTTAGTGATAAGTGAGCAGTAAAATGCTCGGGTGCTCGATGCTCAGGTTGATCATACCGAGATGCTTGGGTGCTGGACCCGAGCACCAAGCTCAATGTTAACCTATGGGAAACCCGTGTATTTTTCCGGTGGCACACCAGGCAGCCTGGATAAACCATAAAAAAGTCACAAACGTATAAGAACAATGCTCAAGTGACATGGGAACACCATGGGGAAGACCCCTGTAAGCATTTCTGACTCCCAGGTCACTGCTGTGAACAATGTTGTCTGAATATTACGCCACTTTTACTGACTCACAATAAAACATCCAAAAAGGAAACCAAAATGGATTTTCCTAGGGAAAATGTTAAGGGCTCATACTCAATTGAGAGACAATCTTGGTGTGTTATAATTTTTTTTTATTGCATTAAAGATTAAAAAAGAAAATTGGGATGCCTCATGTGACTATCTCTTAATCCCGCGCATGCGCAGTATACCCGCAGGATTCTCGGGTGCCATCTTGGCACTCACATATATATACATTAATGAAGCCACTTACACCCAAATATTATATATTGTGTATTTTTATGATCGCTCAGCCAAATTGCCTTCAGCTATATTACTATAAAGATAAATGGCCAATGAGTATATTACTTAATATGATAAAAAGCTATCGGCACCGTCCAGAGGCCTTTTTACAGTTAAGTGCAGAGACTTACAGCCGCACAAATATACTTCCCAAAATTCACAAGTCCCTGGTAGATGCCCCTGGTAGACCAATAGTTTCCGGTTGTAATTCTATACTATCACATATAGGTATATTTTTGGATAGGGTTTTAAACCCAATTGCTAGAGCTGCAGAGTCGTATATTAAAGATACGGGGGAATTTTTGTGTAAATTGAATGAATTATTGGTGTGACGACCATCCGCTGTGAGGCCGAGCTGCTGGTAGGCAGCACCCCGAGAAACCCCGAGACCCTTAACCCCTATACAGGGATCTGGAATTATAGCGGAGCCCAGGGGGTAGCTGCCTATATGAGCAATAGAGCCGGGGAGGTCGCCAGGGAAATCAAGACCCGAAAAACGAAGTCAGATGTCCGAGTCAAAACCGAGAGGGAGCGAAGGTACAAAATCGTCAGGCAGTAGCAGAGTCAAAAATCCAGGCAAAGGTCAAGGGCAAAACCAAGAGGGCAGCTGAGGTACAAAATCAATAGGCAGAGGCAGAGTCAGAAATCCAGGCAAAGGTCAAGGGCAAAACCAAGAGGGCAGCTGAGGTACAAAATCAATAGGCAGAGAGTCAGAAATCCAGGCAAGGTCAGACACGAAACTAAACACACACTATCACTGGGGAACCAAAACTATATCTGGCGGCCTGCAAGCCAGGCTCCAATGTACTTGAAGGGCACGGCTACCTCCCATAGGCTGGAGCTCACAACCTGATGACCTCATCCGGACCGACCCTAGATCCAGGCCAGATGGAGATGCATGACTGGCTCCACCCACGCCTCCTCTGACAGAAGAACGCAGGCTGCGCCTAACGGACACCTCTGCAGGGCCCTTTCCTCTGCGACCAACACCACCCAGAGGGGAAACACAGCGGCGCTCAGCGACAGAGGCAGACGTCGCGGGAGCGGTTCCATATGAGGACAAGGCCCTCCTATCACCGGCGCCACCAGCCGAAGGAATCCGGCTCCTCCCAGCGGCCGAGGCAGGAACACCAGCCACCGAGTCCAATGGCGACGTGACACTCCTCCCAGCGGCCGAGGCAGGAACACCAGCCACCGAGTCCAATGGCGACGTGACAGTACCCCCCCCTCTACGAGGGGCCTCCGGACCTACAAAACCTGGTTTATTGGGATGAAGAAGATGAAACTTCCTGATCAAACCCTTGGCATGGATATTACTGGCAGGCACCCAGGACCTCTCCTCCGGACCATAGCCCTTCCAATGTACCAGATACTGCACGGATCCTCTCACTAAACGGGAATCAAGGATCCGTTGAACTTCATATTCCACGGCACCCCCGACCAAGACCGGAGGAGGAGGGGACCGGACAGGACGAATCGGAGATCGGTACAATTTGAGAAGGGATTTATGGAATACATTGGGCAGTTTGAATGATTGAGGGAGCTTCAGACGAAAGGCTACAGGGTTAATCACGTCAATTATTTCATACGGACCAATAAACCTGGGACCTAGTTTGGCAGACGGCACTTTGAGCTTGATATTTTTCGTAGACAACCAAACTTTGTCCCCAACTCCCAGGTCCGGACCCTTGGAGCGCCGTTTATTAGCAGAAGACGCCTGCCTAGTCTGAGCCCCCTTTAAGTTTTTGTTCACTTCAGACCAGATAGTCTTTAACTGATCTACGGACCTTTCTACCCCAGGGACGTCAGAAAGCCTAGGAGAAATGAACAAAAGCGCGGGTGCAGCCCATGATTACAGTAGAAAGGGGTGGTCTTGATGGACTCCTGGTACTGGTTATTCATGGCAAATTCTGCTAGTGGCAGATGTTCCACCCAATCAGATTGATGCTCAGAGATATAACAACGTAGATACTGTTCGAGAGCTTGATTTGCGCGCTCGGTTTGACCATTGGTTTCAGGGTGATAGGCAGAAGAAAAGGAATAGTCAATTCCAATCCGTTTACAGAATGCCCTCCAAAACTTAGAAACGAACTGGGTGCCCCTGTCAGAAACAATATTCACAGGAACACCATGCAACAACATGATTTATGAATACTTTGCTCAGGGTCTCGGAATTAGGTAACCCGGACAGCGGAACAAAGTGACACTGCTTGCTGAATCTGTCTACCACTACCCAGATACAAGTCTTCCCTTCTGAGAGTGGCAGGTCAGTAATAAAATCCATGGAGATATGAGTCCAAGGACCCTTAGGGGTAGGCAAAGACTGGAGCAACCCGGCAGGGCGGTTGCGGGGAGACTTAGCGCGAGCACAGGTTTCACAAGCCAGTACATATTCCTTACAGTCCTTTACTATGGTTGGCCACCACAAACTCCTGGTTACAAGTCTGATGGTGTTATTGATACCAGGATGCCCTGCGAGGACGGAATCATGAGATTCTTTAAGAACTTGGAGGCGGAATTTGGTAGGGACAAATAGTTTCTGGGCAGGAGTAGTGTCAGGGGCCTGTTCTGGAGATCTACGAATCTCTTCCAGAAGATCCAAAGACACAGCCGAGACAATAATCCCCTTGGCTAAAATGGGAGTCGGTTCCACGTCCTCGACTTGTAAGGGGCAAAAACTTCGAGACAGGGCATCAGCCCTCACATTTTTAGTACCCGGTCGGAAAGTGATAACAAAATCAAATCTGGAGAAGAACAAAGCCCACCTAGCCTGTCTAGGATTCAGTCTTTTCGCTGACTCCAAATAGGTTAGATTTTTGTGATCAGTGATTACGGTAATCCTATGTTTGGCACCTTCGAGGAAGTGGCACCATTCCTCGAAGGCCCATTTAATTGCCAACAATTCCCGATTACCTACATCATAATTCATCTCTATAGAGGAAAATTTTCGGGAAAAGAAGGCACACGGACGAAGTTGAGTGAGAGATGCGGTGCCTTGTGACAGCACTGCTCCCACTCCAACTTCAGAGGCATCTACCTCTACAATGAAGGGGCGGTCCAAATCAGGCTGCACCAATATTGGATCCGCGGAGAAACACTCTTTTAACTTAGAAAACGCATGAATGGCTTCAGGCTTCCAATTAACCACATCCGCCCCTTTACGTGTCAAATCAGTGAGAGGTTTGGCTATCTCTGAAAACCCTTTAATAAATTTACGATAATAGTTAGCGAAACCCAAGAATCGCTGCAGTGCCTTCAGAGACTTGGGTTGTACCCATTCCTTAATGGGTTTAATTTTGGCAGGATCCATGCGAAAACCTTTAGCAGATATAATATATCCCAAAAATTTTATCTCTTCCTCCATGAAGACACATTTCTCTAATTTGGCAAATAGAGAATGCTCTCTGAGTCTCTGGAGTACAGTACGGACATGTCGGACGTGTGACCAAAGACCGGGAGAAAAGATCAGAATGTCGTCCAAATACACGACCACATATACACCACTGATATCTCTGAAAATATCATTGACAAAATTCTGAAACACTGCAGGTGCATTACTTAACCCGAACGGCATTACAAGATACTCAAAATGGCCGAGAGGCGTATTGAACGCGGTCTTCCACTCATCGCCTTCTTTTATACGGACCAGGTTATATGCTCCCCTGAGGTCCAGTTTGGTGAAATACCTGGCTCCCAACAGCTGATTATAAAGATCAGGGATGAGTGGAGGAGGATACTGGTTTTTCACAGTGATCGCGTTCAATTCGCGGTAATCAATGCAAGGTCTGAGTCCTCCATCTTTCTTTCCCACAAAAAAGAAACCAGCTCCTACTGGTGAGGTGGACGGTCTAATATACCCTTTTAGCAGACTGTCTGCTATGTAATCATTCATAGCCTGACGTTCAGGACCAGAGAGATTAAATATTCTCCCCTTTGGGAGACGAGAATCAGGTATCAAATCTATGGCGCAATCATACTTTCTGTGAGGGGGTAATTTCTCTGATTCCTGAATAGAAAACACATCCTCAAAATCTCTAAAGGCATATGGTACAAAGGGAGGAGGCTTGACCTCCACTTGGTTTACAGATAGAGAGATACAGTGTTCCTGACACTTTGGGCTCCAGCGCACGATGTCACCCAAGTGCCAGTCTATGACTGGGTTATGTTTGCGTAACCATGGCATGCCCAGGATTACTGCAGATGATAAATTATTGATAGCAAAAAATGACACCTTTTCAGCATGTAAAGACCCCACCAGCATTGACACTTCCTCAGTGACATATTCCACTTCACCCTGGATGAGGGGAGTGCCATTAACTGCAGTGGTTCTAATGGGGGCATTAAGCCTCAGCAGTGGTACACCAAGATTTCTCGCTACAGGGAGATCTATGAAATTCCCCTCTGAACCACTGTCAACATAAGCCTCTAAACACACAGATTTCTTAAGGTAAGATAAAGAAATAGGTAATAAAACTTTGGCAGCATCCGCTGGCAATACCTGTGCACCCGGGCAGGCAGAGCCAGAGCTACCCAGGTGCTGACATCCAGGGTATGAGGCCTTCTGATCTCCAGTGTTCCTGCAGAGGACTCCAGCTTCTGGCTTGTACAGCATGTCTAAATGAGATGATGGGAGTGTTCCTCCACAGGCCTGAGAAGCTAGACACAGGTTCTTTGAGGGAGCAATCAGCAGACACAGCTCAGAGAAAAGAAAAAAAAAACATTGGGAAAAGGAAAAAAAAAAAAGGTAAAAGGAATGCTTTATATATAGTCTATCTATATATAAAGAATGGTATGGCCAGATATAATGTGACGACCATCCGCTGTGAGGCCGAGCTGCTGGTAGGCAGCACCCCGAGAAACCCGAGACCCTTAACCCCTATACAGGGATCTGGAATTATAGCGGAGCCCAGGGGGTAGCTGCCTATATGAGCAACAGAGCCGGGGAGGTCGCCAGGGAGATCAAGACCCGAAAAACGAAGTCAGATGTCCGAGTCAAAACCGAGAGGGAGCGAAGGTACAAAATCGTCAGGCAGTAGCAGAGTCAAAAATCCAGGCAAAGGTCAAGGGCAAAACCAAGAGGGCAGCTGAGGTACAAAATCAATAGGCAGAGGCAGAGTCAGAAATCCAGGCAAGGTCAGACACGAAACTAAACACACACTATCACTGGGGAACCAAAACTATATCTGGCGGCCTGCAAGCCTGGCTCCAATGTACTTGAAGGGCACGGCTACCTCCCATAGGCTGGAGCTCACAACCTGATGACCTCATCCGGACCGCCCCTAGATCCAGGCCAGATGGAGATGCATGACTGGCTCCACCCACGCCTCCTCTGACAGAAGAACGCAGGCTGCGCCTAACGGACACCTCTGCAGGGCCCTTTCCTCTGCGACCAACACCACCCAGAGGGGAAACACAGCGGCGCTCAGCGACAGAGGCAGACGTCGCGGGAGCGGTTCCATATGAGGACAAGGCCCTCCTATCACCGGCACCACCAGCCGAAGGAATCCGGCTCCTCCCAGCGGCCGAGGCAGGAACACCAGCCACCGAGTCCAATGGCGACGTGACACTCCTCCCAGCGGCCGAGGCAGGAACACCAGCCACCGAGTCCAATGGCGACGTGACAATTGGTCAGTGGAGAGGTGATATTAGCATCATTTGATGTGGTTTGAAAGCTGTACAGAAAAAATTAGTAGAGACAGATAAGACAACGGATTCCATAGAGTTTATTTTAAAACTCTTGGAGTTGGTGTTGACGAATAATTACTTTTTGTTTGGGGATGATTATTTGCTACAATGTAGAGGAACTGCGATGGGTGCGAACATGGCGCCAAATGTGGTCATGTGTGTGCTCGAGGAGGACTTCGTCTATGTGTCCCACTACTATGGCCTTGTTGCCACGTGGTGGAGATACATAGACGATGTCTTCCTCATGTGGACGGGGACAGCTGAAACTTTAAATGATTTTCATCAGTATTTGAATACCATACATGAGACCATAAAATTTACGTTGGTCTCATCGGTGGAATCAATACAGTTCTTAGATGTGTTAGTACGATATGAAGCAAATCAGTTCAGCACAGATCTTTTTGTAAAGAAGACTGATAGGAATAATCTCCTGTTATTCAATAGCCATCACCCAAGAAAAATGATTGAATCCATCCCTTATAGTCAGTTAGTGAGGGTAAAGAAGATTGCGAGTGAAGAAAAAGATAAAAAAAGATCACTTGATCAGATGGTAAAAAAAAATTCCGCCAGGGGTTATCCGAAACTGCTGTTGTTGAGTCAAAAAGAAAAGGTTGTTAAAAAAAACAGATCGGAATTTTTTTCTGATAAAAAACTGACAAAAACTGTTGAAAGAATCCCAATGGTACCTACTTACAGTGAGGTCCAAAATAGTCAAAACACACTGGGGGATGTTGGGAAAATGCCTTCCAGGGGTTAAAGAGTTTAAAGAACCCCCATTATTTTCTTATCGGTGTTGTCAAAACTTAGGTGATAAATTAATTCATTCAGATATTGGCAGCTTTAGAAAGGATGGACAAATTAAATTAACGGGTTCGAAACGTAAGGGTCCGTGTCTTGCCTGTATCAATTGCAATTTGATGATGAAAGGGTCATCATTTAGACATCCGAAAACTGGTGTGAGATTGGAAATAAGGAACTTTCTGACAGGTGCATCGGAATTTGTGGTCTATCTCTTAGAATGTCCGTGTCAGTTGTGGAATGTGGGCGAAACAACGCTTGATTTGAAATCCCGCATAGCCCAACATCGATACACTATCAAGAAAAAGAGACAGGACTTGCCAGTCCCTAAGCATTATACAGAGATGGGGCACTCTGAGAGGGATCTAAAATTACCAATAATTGATTCAATACCAGTACAGAGGAGAGGAGGGGATTGTACAAAAGATTGGAAAAAAACGGGAACTTGAGTGGATTCATAAATTGAATATATTGAAGCCCAATGGCCTCAATGTTGATTATAAAATGAGTGGTCTTTTGTAATGATTATAGTCTCCTTAATGAAAATGCGGAATTTTTCCCTGCTTTTTAGGCTTGAAAAGTATATATTTTTAAATACTGCTGTATTTTAATTGTTTGTGTCTTTGTTTTACTTGTAGGAACATCAGGATTAAGAGAACACTGCACCAGAGAGAGTATTTTTCACATAACTTTATTTTGCCCATAATTGCAATTTTCCGTAATTTCCTCTGATTGTTATACTTTTTTCTGACTTATGTAACTATATAGCAATTTTTTGATAATAATAAAAAGCATTTTTGACAATAGTGCATAATCTTATATTATTGACTCGCCAAGATAAGTTGCTGTTAAATATAGGTGGTACTGTCACCTAACAGAATGACCAACACTGCATGGTTATTAGTACTATGTAATGATTGTGTCATTTGTGCTTATGATTATTCAGAGCACTTAACTGTATATAGTCCTCTGGACGGTGACGAGGTACCCTAATATAATAGATTTTGTATGGCTGAAGATATATTAGTGTTAATAATGTTATTAATTTCTAATATTTATGTTGCTTTTAAGATATAAAGGAACTATCACGTTAACAGGATGGTCAGATCCCCTATGCTATGGTGGTGTTTGATCCATTTGTGCGGCTGTAAGTCTCTGCACTTAACTGTAAAAAGTCCTCTGGATGGTGCCGATAGCTTTTTATCATATTATGTAATATACTCATTGGCCATTTATCTTTATAGTAATATAGCTGAAGGCAATTTGGCTGAGCGATCATAAAAATACACACTATATAATATTTGGGTGTAAGTGGCTTCATTAATGTATATATATGTGAGTGCCGAGATGGCACCCGAGAATACCGCGGGATTAAGAAATAGTCACATGATGCAGAAGGGGATGTGAGTAGGCGTGTGATTACAAAACTACACGCTGAGAGTCCCGGTGCACGTCTGCGCATGCGCGGGAGTTATGTAGTCACAAGACATCAGGAATGAGGAAATGAGATGCTGGGCATGTGTACTAGAGGAAACTACACGCTGGGAGTACGGAGGTTTCCAGTTTAAGCTATGTGGCTGGTGTAGTAAGTAGGGATGGGCGAATCTACTCGCTAGGACTCGGTACTCTGCGAGTTTCCCAGCGTTTACTCGCACGAGTCCAATGCAAACGCAGACAAAACTAGGATTGCCATTGTTTGCATTAGACTCGGCTACTGTGCCAGTGATAGCAGGGAAACTCACAGAGTAACTGCTGTTTCTTTGCGAGCCGAGTCCAGCTGTCTTCTCTGTGCAGCTCCAGGGTCCTAGAGCCCACCTGCTCACAGAGATGATGTAGCAGTGCTGAGATTGTTCTCAGTCTGCTCATTCCCTGTGCATAGACATCTATATCTATGCACAGGGGATGTAGCAGAGAGGACATCGCGTTTTGGACTACGTCGGACGGAAGAGGATTTTTTTAATTAAAGATGGAGTCCCTAATGGCTTTTTTTTTTATTTCAAAAAAAATTTTTCTCTGTGTTTTTGTAACCCTTTATTGGAGATTCTTAGTGGCTGGGTCAAACGTGGCCTGACATTAAGAATCTCGGGCTTAATACCAGCTTGTATAACAAAGCTGGTATTAACCCCTTTATTACCCAGCGTGCCACCGCCACCAGGGCCGCTGGAAGAGCGGGGTTCAGCGCCAGAGGATGGCGCTTCAATGAACGCGCCATCTTCTGGGGCGGCTGCGGGCTGCAATTTGCAGCGGGGGGTGCCCAGAAAGCTTGGGCATCCCTGCGCTGCGGATTCCAGCTCCCAGCTGCTTAGCTGTACCTGGCTAGACATAGAAATTGTGCGGAGCCCCACGCATTTTTTTTTATTATTTCATGAATTTCAGAGTCAGAGTCTCAGAGTCAGAGTCAGAGTCTCAGAGTCAGAGTCAGAGTCTCAGAGTCAGAGTCTCAGAGTCAGAGTCTCAGAGTCTCAGAGTCAGTCTCAGAGTGTCAGAGTCAGAGTCTCAGAGTCAGACTCAGAGTCTCAGAGTCAGAGTCTAAGAGTCAGAGTCTCAGAGTCAGACTCAGAGTCTCAGAGTCAGAGTCTCAGAGTCAGAGTCTCAGAGTCAGAGTCTCAGAGTCAGAGTCTCAGAGTCAGACTCAGAGTCTCAGAGTCAGAGTCTCAGAGTCAGACTCAGAGTCTCAGAGTCAGAGTCTCAGAGTCAGAGTGTCAGAGTCAGAGTCTCAGAGTCAGAGTCTCAGAGTCTCAGAGTCAGAGTCTCAGAGTCAGAGTGTCAGAGTCAGAATCTCAGAATTTCATGAAATAATTTAAAAAAAATGCGTGCGGCTCCGCGCAATTTCTATGTCTAGCCAGGTACAGCTAAGCAGCTGGGGGCTGGAATCCGCACCGCAGGGATGCCCAAGCTTTCTGGGCATCCCCCGCTGCAAATTGCAGCCCGGAGCCGCCCCAGAAGATGGCGCGTTCATTGAAGCGCCATCCTCTGGCGCTGAACCCCGCTCTTCGAGCGGCCCTGGTGGCGGTAGCACGCTGGGTAATAAAGAGGTTAGGGTCAGCTTTGTATTATCAGCTGGCCCTAAGCCCGAAATTTATGGCGGTCACGACAATATTAGACATGACCGCCATGAATTTCTATTAAATTGTTTTAAAAAAAACACAACACAGAGAAAAATTTTTATTAGAAATAAAAAAAAAAGCCATTAGGGACTCCATCTTTAATTAAAAAAATCCTCTTCCGTCCGACGCAGTCCAAAACGCGATGTCCTCTCTGCTCATCCCTGTGCATAGATATAGATGTCTATGCACAGGGAATGAGCAGACTGAGAACAATCTCAGCTCTGCTACATCATCTCTGTGCACAGACATTCATGTCTGTACACAGGGAATGAGCAGACTGAGAAAAATCTCAGCTCTGCTACATCATCTCTGTGCACAGACATTCATGTCTGTACACAGGGAATGAGCAGACTGAGAACAATCTCAGCTCTGCTACATCAGGCAGCAGGCGGGCTCTAGGACCCTGGAGCTGGCAGCCAGAACACAGAGCAGACAGGACTCTTATCTGTGCGAGTTTCCCAGCGATTACTTACAAAGTAAACGAGTCCAATGCAAATAAATGACAAAACTAGGATTGCTTCAGGCTGAAGCTTCCGAGACACATCTGCGATTTGTAAATCTCACACTACTCGCTATTACTCGCTTCCCTATTCATTAACATTGGACTCGCTAGACTCGCAACGAGTAGCGAGTCCTGTGCTCAGACTCGCTAGAGTCAAGCGATTCCGAGTAATTCGCCCATCACTAGTAGTAAGTGATTAACGTCTGATCATTATGAATTCACTATATACACATGTGCACTGTTCACTAATCCAGTCCTTATTGATATGTAAGCACTATGGACACAATACTGTTTTTATGTATATACATTTTTATGCTATTATGACATGAATTGATTGATTTATGTGATGTCTGTATATTTATTGTATTCACTGTAACACTAATTGTTTAATTAATAAGCCCCTTGTATGGGTGCTATAAATATGTGCACCCCAGTTGTATTGTGACATTGCCTGAGAAAGACCTGAGGGTCGAAACGTCGCGTCCCTGGGAATAAAGCCCACATAACTGAAATTGAAGGAAGTGCTGACTCTATTTTTTAAATCTAGATAGATAGATAGATAGATAGATAGATAGATATTAGAAGCCTGTACACCAGCCCCAGATGTGCTAACTAGTGTACAGACTCTTGTGGTACACCAAAGTGTGCTATATACCATGCCTGCCTGTATACAGCTAGATTAGTCCTCAAAAGGACTGTTTGATGGATTTTGTATCCCAGCACCTTCACTACCTAAAAAACCCCAAATCTGTCCCTCACTCAGAAGCAGCTCTCCCTACACTAGCTGACAATGTGGAGCAGAGTGACGAGCACAGCACGGTCAGGCCTTATATAGACCTGATCACGCTGTGCGGCCAGCCAATCACTGTAAAGCCACAACCAACATGGCTGTGGCATTCCAGTGTCTGTCAGCCAATCCCTGCATGTGGGCTGGCTCTGTAAAGAGCGCCAACATGCAGGAAGGTAGACTCGAGCACGAGCCCGAGCATCTCGCTGATACTTGGTGCTCATTGAGCATCACGAATACTGTAATGCTCGGGCGAGCACTGTGTACCGGCGAGCATGCGCGCCCATCACTAAATACAGTTCTTCCATCACCTTGCCTTGAAAACACGCGCCTTGGTCGAGTGGATCCACTTCAGGCACCCATACACTCGGATGAAATCTTGACAGATGGTCTCTAGTCGGGGTGACAACAGCACACTTTGAGAAATGATTGGTCATAACAAAAAAGTATTGTAGTCTCAGGGCCGAGTGTCCCACAAGGAGATAGTCAATCATCAATGCTTCTAGTGGCTCTTTGGTTTGTATGGTCTGTTAGGTGCTCTTAATGAGGTTGCATACTCAACATTGCCGGCAAACCTCCTCCACCACAAATTCCAATCAGGTGCAGTAGACATACCACTGTAACCATTGGCAGGTCTTTGCTGGTCTGAAGTGAGCTCCAAACTTGCAGGCTTCCTTAGCTACTTCTTTAGCCATTTTTCCAGGGATGACCCCTAGTGATCAGTGAACACCTAAGTGTTCTAATTCAATTCGCTGAATTGGGGTGTGTTTGACAAATGTTTGTCAAACACCATCACCCCCCATTGAAATTAATGGCAGGCAACAGCAAACACATAGAAAACACCTCCAAAGGAGTCCTAAGGCTGCCAAACTACTCAGAGTAGACAGCAGACACTATGAAAAGTGACAACAGTCTACCCACAGTACAATTAGTGGAATGGCGTAGCATGGGTGCACAAGATACGGTCTGTGCCAGCCTGCACACTCTTCCAAAGCACTTAAAAATAGAAGGTGGTTAACATTCAACTAAAATGTCAGAGGTGAGTGAAACTGACTTTGAATTGACAAATGAATGAGTTACAGGGGAAAAGTGGCAGGAGATTTCTACATTAAGTAAAAAGTGGAGGAGTAAAAGGAGGATGAGACCCAGTTATAGGCATGTCACTCAGAGAGCCATGCTCAAATTATGTACCACACAGTAAGGGAACCACAACAAGAGTCCTCACTGTTCCCAAAGGGTCAGACCACAGGAAAATGGCATCAATTGACCCAGACTAAAAATTGCTGAATGGCCCAGCCTGCATGCATGGTATAGGGTCTGAATCAAGACCTGGCCAGGCATTTCAAGGTTAAACATTGCTCAGCAATACATAGATGTTTCACCTGTATAGACCTAGTGGACCAGATACCCTCAAAACTCATGCAAGCACGCCAGTCAATGCTATGCCCCACCACACACAGGTGGTACAACTATACGTTTCGTGGAGTATTATAGAAAAATCTAGTCAGGTAGGTCAGTGATCTCTATAGGTCTAGTGCGCTGGATACCCTCAAATGTCATGCAAGTGCTCCCATCAATGTTATGCCCCACCACACACAGCAGGGACAGCTATACGTTTTGTGGAGTATCATAGGAAAAATTAGTCAGGTAAGTCAGCGACCTGTATAGGCTGTGATAGATCCACTCACACGGCTGCTATTCCAGACAGACATAGGAATCCTTGGCCGGGTAAACGTCGGGTTTATTACCATCATAAAATGAACAAACAAAAGAAAACAACAACTGCTTGTCCAGCAAAAGAAAACACACAGAATCTCAGTCCAATCGGCTAGGATCAGTTCTGCTGCTTAGAGCTACACACTGTGCTCTGCACACTCCAAACTCACACCACAGAAAAAAACACAGAGGTGAACGTTTAACTCCTCTGGCCACACCCTGAGGAGGAGGGATTTGGTGAGTCAGCCTCAGCTCACATCATGGAGCTCAATAACCTGGCTGACACATATCTCCCATCACTTATGGTACCAGTAATCACATTACACATTCTCCCCCTCTGCCCAAAGCCGGGCATTTGGGTACCATAGGACACCAAACAGAAGAACCTAGACAAGGCATCTGCATTTGCATGTAAGGTCTCGGGTCTGTGCTCAACATGGAAAGTGAAGTCCTGCAGTGCTAAAAAACACCGGATCACTCTGGCATTCTTTCCCCGTCTGTCTCGTAGCCACTGCAGGGGCGCATGATCTGACACCAGCTTAAACTGGTGGTCTAGAAGATAATACCTTATGTCCAATGCCCATTTGATGGCTAAACACTACTTTTCCACAATGGCATAGTTTCTCTCGCAGGCTGACAACTTTTTACTAACGTACAGGATTGGATGTTCCTCGCCATCTGCTACCTGGTACAAGATAACTCCTATCCCAATCTCTGAAGCATCGGTCTGGAGTACAAATTCCCTACTGAAATCTGGTGCCATTAGGACCGGTCAGTTACACAGAGCTGACTTCAGGTCCTGGAAAGCCATCTCAGTTCCAAAGTCCACTTGGCCATGGAGGACTTCGTGCCCTTAAAACTAGAAGTCCCAGAGAGGGGTCATTTAACATTTCTACCTTTGGAACCCAGAGACGGGTCGAATGACCTGAAGGATTTTAGCTAACATCCTCTAATCACCGTCTTTTGTTCTGTAATTAAGGCCATTAGTATGGGCTGCGTTTGCCTGCATTTGCGTCTGCATGCCCTCCGCATGCAGACCTAAACGCAAGTGTGAAGGCAGCCAAAGATACAAAATTCAGATCCTTATCCGGCTTTGAGCTGTTAAAAAGCCCAAAACCGGATCAGGATCCGCAGCCCATAGGAGCCCATTATAAAACCGGATTGCACTACATGCAATTCGGTTACCGCATTCGGATTTGCAGCCTGCAGTAAAAATCATGCAGGCTACAGTTTTCGGAGTGGTTTGCAAACCGAAGCAGGCTTGCTATAATGGGCTCCTATGGGAGTCCATCCGGCTACCGCAAGGCACATGTGAATGCCTGCGGCAGTCGGCGGCTCCTCGCTGTGGAGGAGATACTGTACGTAATGTGCGTACTCTATCTGCCACTATCCAGGGTCCTGAAAGCTTTAACATTAGGTCTATGGTGGTGTGCTGCCCATACAACTAATGTTAAAGCTTTCAGGACATCTATTATTAAAATTAACCCTTTGTTCATCCCTTCAGCAACAGGGATAAAAAAAAGAATCCGGCAACCGGATTGCACATTTTGAGCAGGCCGGTTACCGGATCTGGGTTTAAAGACACATTTTGAACACAAAATGTGTCTGAAGGCTCATGCGATTACTGCATCCCGATCTGGATCTGTTAATCGCAATGAGCCTTCCAAATGTTACCCTAGCCTAAGGCTAGGTTCACACTGTGTTTTGCATTGCGTTTGAACACATTGCGTTTTTCAGCAGCATTAATGCATAGAAATGCATGCGTTTGCATGCGATAATGCTGCAATAGAAATTCATTGCAAACGGATTGCAAATGCGTGCAAAAATGTGCTTGCGTTTGATTGCATCCTTTTTTGTAAGTGCACAGCTAAACGCTGCAGTGAACGCATCACTCAAATGGAATCCTAGCAAAAGCAATGGGTTTTCAGGTTTTGCTGTTCAGTCTGAGCATTTAAGGTTCTCTAGAAAAGTGATCTGTAAAAGGAAGGAGCTGTCAGATCCAGTGGTGTTTATGTGATCTGATTTGTATATGGGAAAAAAACACCAGAAAAAGTGGATTTAAAATGGATCAGAAACGGATGATCCTTCCTCTAATGCATTGTTTAGAGAAGCTGATCCTCTTACGCAGCTGAAAAAGTGAGAAAAACGCCACAGAACAAAACGAAGCAAAACTGCAGTCTGTGAACATAGCCTTAACCCGCAGAACCTGAACCTCCATGGGCTGCTTATCTGTAGTTATCACCAATCATGACTGTAAAGTGCTGGGAAATTAGTGGTGCTATATAGAGTAAAATAAATAAAATGGGTCCTCTGCAGGTTTACTGTGGTCAGTACAGCCAGTGCCGGGACAAGGCATTTTGGTGCCCTAGGCAGGTAAGGCAAACGGCACCCCACAACCCCCCCCACCACCGAAATATGTCTAGGAATAAAAATGACAACATACATGAAGTTGCAACATCTTAGGATCAACGGTGTTTATTCCCTCTTCGTGTGGTCTTACATGGTGCGGGTGGGAGGACGAGGGGTTCTCAAAGGCCATGGCCGTTTCACACCGCAAGTGGCGCTTCAACAGGCATATAGTCCACCATATGCCTGTTGACTATATGCCTGTTGAAGCGCCACCCCACGAAGAGTGAATAAACACCGCTGATTGCATGTTGCAACTTCTTTTCTATAACGCTAAACCCAATATCTGTATATACAATAGAGAATACAGAATAGAGATAGCTGCTACCTGTATACACAATAGAGATGGCTGCGGACCGTATACACAATGGAGACTGCTGCTGGCTATACATACAATAGAGAATACACAATAGAAACTGCTGCTGGCCATACACAATAGAGAATACACAATAGAGACTACTGCTGGCCGTACGCAATAGAGATGGCTGCCAGCCATATAGACAACATCCCAACAGCTTCCCTCCATTTCGACAGCCTCCCTCCATCCTGATAGTCTCCCTCCATCCTTCCTCCATCCTGACAGCCTCCTTCCTTCCTCCATCCCGACGGCCTCACTTCATCCTTCCTCCATCCCAACAGCCTCACTTCATCCTTCCTCCATCCCAACAGCCTCACTTCATCCTTCCTCCATCCTGACAGCCTCCCTACATCCTTCCTCCATTGCAATAGCCTCCCTCCTTCCCATCAACGTCCCTCCATCCTAACAGCCTCCCTCCATACTTCCTCCATCCCAACAGCAGTCCTCCATCCTGACAGCCTCCCTCTATCCCAATGGCCTATTCCATCCTGACAGCCTCTCTCCATCCTTCCTCCATACCAACAGCCTCCCACCATCCTGACTGCATCCCTCCATCCTGACAGCCTCCCTGTCTCCCCACAGCCTCCCTGTCTCCCCACAGCCTCCTTGTCTCCCCACAGCCTCCCTGTCTCTATCCCCCACAGCCTCCCTGTCTCTATCCCCACAGCCTCCTTCCCTATATATGGCCCCCTATTCTGTACATTGCCCCATCCCTACCCCGAACCCCAGCATAACTTACCATTGGGGGGAGCTGTGGATGCGGAGCAGGGGTGCCAGAGCCCGGAGGGCACATCTACAGGACTGGAGCTGCCTGCGGGGAGTAGCTGCGGGCCTGCGGCAGCTAGCGGTGGGCGCCGCCATGTACTTTGTGGCCGGCGCCCACTAACAGTACAGCCGGTCGGTGGAAGTTGAGACTTCAACAAAATGGTCGCGGCTAATTGGAGACCGTGGCCATTGTGTAAGTCTCAACCTCTATTGACCGGCTGTACAGTTAGTGGGCGCCAGCCACAAAGAACATGGCGGCACCCACCGCTCCCTGCCGCAGCTTCTCCCTGCAACTCCAGGGCCCGGCGGCGGTGATTAATGGGGGGGGGCCCCATCAGGTCAGAATGCGCCCTGCACAAGATGGCGCCCTAGGCGATCGCCTAGTTTCGCCTAGCTGTCGTCCCGGCCCTGAGTACAGCACACACAAGACTGTGCGATAACGGGGAAGTTGTCAGTGCAATTTGTGCTTACAATAAAGCTGGGTTCAGACCGCCATACTGACAATCAGGTTAGCTGTGACAAGGGATGAGCGAGTACCATAGTATTCAGAATCGCTATACCCGCAACGAGTAGGTCCCGCTACTCGGTACTCGTTGCGAGTATAGCGATTCTGAGTATTACTGCAAAAGTCCTGTAAAAGAGAAGAAAAGTGGTTACAAAATAAAAAAATCGGATACTCACCTTAACCGACGGCTGGACGGGGACCGGCCGATGGACATCTATGCATGGAAAAGGACCTTTCACTCTCCCAGCCAATCAGATGGCTGGGAAAGATCTGGCTAATCAGATGCTGCCACGTCACAATCATGTGATCACTAGTGGCCACCTGATTGGCCAGATGGAAAGGTCCTCAGTGTACCTGAGAGGACCTTGCCATCTGGCCAATCAGGTGGCCGCTAGCGATTACGTGATTGTGACATGGCGGCATCCGATTGGCCATCTGATTGGCTGGGAGAGTGAAAGGTCTTTTTCCATGCATAGATGTCCATCGGCCGGTCCCGGTGCAGCTGTCGGTTAAGGTGAGTATCCGATTTTTTTATTTTGTAACCACTTTTCTTCTCTTTTACAGGACTTTTGCAGTGTATCTATTAATACACTGCAAAAGTACTCGGTACTTGCTACTCCCGAGTAATTCTAATTTACTTGGCGAGTAGCGAGTACCGAATACCACTAATATTCGGCGAGTAGCCGAATAGTAGCGAGTAGACTCGCCCATCCCTAGTTGTGACCAAAAATTTGGGGACTTGACTGGCTCCAGGAGTAACTCCGTGCGCAGCTCAGTAACTTTCTGGATTGGTACAAGAACTGTCCCTCAGCAGATAAATGACTATAGTTTGTAAAATTGACCACAGAAATGCATGATATAGTTTTTCTACAGTGACCATCGGTCATCCTGGCATCTCTTTCTTCCTAGTTGAACACCTGCTCCTAATTTACATTGCTTGGTTTTGAGGCAATTGCTTAGATTTTTTCTGGCCATGTCCATGGTTGCATTTTCTGGCCATGTCCATGTTGTAGTTGCACTTTCTGGCCATGCCCGTGTTCATAGTTGCAATTTCTGGCAATGTTTGTAGTTGCACCCAATAGGCAGTAAACAGACACTTTGCATCGAATATACATGTGTGACTGTTGTGCTATGGTAACCTTGTGCATGTAAATACAACCAGTCATCTACCCCATGGCTTGGCTGGTAGAGAGTGATTGCTGCATTGGTATCATGCACTTGTGTTGCCTTTCAGTGGGGCCTGCTGCGTCCTGCTAAGTGCAATGGATATTGGATCTTGGCTGTTTTTTTGGGTGAGTTATTTTCTGAACTTTTTAGTCCTTTCTTAGTGTTTTTTAGTTGCACTTTCTGGCCATGTCCATGTTCGTGGTTGCACTTTCTGGCCATGTCCATGTTCATGGTTGCACTTTCTGGCCATGTCCATGTTCATGGTTGCACTTTCTGGACATGTCCATGTTTGTGTTTCACTTTCTGGCCATGTCTATGGTCATGGTTGCAGTTTCTGGCCATGTCCATGTTTGTGGTTGTACTTTCTGGCCATGTCCATGTTCGTGGTTGCACTTACTGGCAATGTTTATGTTTCTGGTTGTGCTTTCTAGCCATATCCATGTTCGTGGTTACACTTCCTTGCCATGTCCGAGTTGGTGGTTGCACTTTCTGGCCATGACCATGTTCATAGTTTCACTTTCTGGCAATGTTCACGTTTGTAGTTGCACTTTCTGGCCATGTCCATGTTCGTGGTTTCACTTTCTGGCCATGTCCATGTTCATAATTGCACTTTCTGGCCATGTCCATGTTCGTGTATATTTTCTGGCCATGCCTATGTTCATGTTTGCACTTTCTGGCCATGTCCATGTTTGTGATTGTACTTTCTGGCCATGTTTGTGTTCGTGGATCCTCTTTCTGTGCATGTCCATGTTTGTGGTTGCACTTTCTGGCCATGTCCATGTTCGTGTTTCACTTTCTGGCCATGTCTATGTTCAGGGTTGCAGTTTCTGGCTATGTCCATTTTTGTGGTTATACCTTCTGGCCATGTCCATGTTCATAGTTGCACTTTCTGGCCATGTCTGTGTTTGCACTTTCTGGCCATTTTCATGGTTGCACTTCGTGGCAATGTCCATGCTTGTGGCTGTACTTTCTGGCCATGTCCATGTTTGTGGTTGCACTTTCTGGCAATGTCCATGTTTGTGGTTGTACTGTCTGGCCATGTCCATGTTCATGGTTGCACTTTCTGGCCATGTCCGTGTTCGTGGTTGCACTTTCTAGCCATGTGCGAGTTGATGATTGCACTTTTTGGCAATGTCCATGTCCGTGGTTGCACTTTCTGGCCATGTCCGTGGTTGCATTTCTGGCCATGTCCGTGGTTGCACTTTCTGGCCATGTCCATGTTCGTGTTTCACTTTCTGGCCATGTCTATGTTCAGGGTTGCAGTTTCTGGCTATGTCCATTTTTGTGGTTATACCTTCTGGCCATGTCCATGTTCATAGTTGCACTTTCTGGCCATGTCTGTGTTTGCACTTTCTGGCCATGTTCATGGTTGCACTTCGTGGCAATGTCCATGCTTGTGGCTGTACTTTCTGGCCATGTCCATGTTTGTGGTTGCACTTTCTGGCAATGTCCATGTTTGTGGTTGTACTGTCTGGCCATGTCCATGTTCATGGTTGCACTTTCTGGCCATGTCCGTGTTCGTGGTTGCACTTTCTAGCCATGTGCGAGTTGATGATTGCACTTTCTGGCAATGTCCATGTCCGTGGTGGCACTTTCTGGCCATGTCCGTGGTTGCACTTTCTGGCCATGTCCATGTTCATGATTGCACTCTCTGTCCATCCCCATGTTTGTAGCTGCAGTTTCTCCCTATGTCGTATTTAGCAGAGCAGACATTGTACATGAATTTATCTTCATTTTTGTAAATGAGGTTGCTATTTCTACATTTATAGCTTACTCATGCATTTCTTGTGAATTTCCTTTGTAAGCTTTGTAAAGTTATGTGTTTGTGTTTCGATATATCTATAGATTCTTTTTTCCTCATAAATCTTCTTGTCTACCTTGTAGACAGCCTTACTTTCCTGAAAAATTATTTATACATTAATTCATCAGGAACCTATTTATCTGTGAGCTTTGGTCTTTTTCAGACACAATCAATCTCTAGTAAAAACTGAACAAACATTTAGTTTCCAGAGAACTGACTGCATCGATCAGACAGAAATAAGTCCATATCGTTATGTATATTACTGGAATATCTACAGGATAAGCACATTCCTAGATGTATAACTATTAGGCTACTTTCGCATTGGGTTCTTGCATAAATTCACTGGTCCCGTTGGGGCATCCATCAGCAAAACGGGCTTTGGATGTATGCATCGAGGGTGCCATTAATATGAATGTTGCAGATGGAGTCAACATGTGCTCTGTTGTGCACCACTTTCGGAAATATACAAAAATGCATCAATCCTAGTGCTTCACCCAAGCTCTCTCCACTGTGCTGGTGCATTGGGAAATGGGGTAATAGAAGGGGTTATTGACAGCTGAGAATGGACAGCTGTTATTAAGCCCTGGATTGGTGAAGGTAAAGCATCTATGAGACCCCAACATTACCAATCTAGTGACTAAATAGTTAAAAAGAAGCACACAATGAGAAAAATCCTTTATTTGAAATAAAAAACGTGTCACCCTCTTCTACCAATGTATTAACCCAGTAATCCACAACACAAAGTCCAGCTTCATAGAAATAAATGCAACTGGTGCTCCCCTCCAGAAAGCAAAAGTCCATACCAAGTGATGCCAATGCATGCAACTGCGACCTAATGTCTAAGCTCACTGCAGTGTAGTAGACCTGATAAGCTTTACTAGACATGATGTTGTGGATTACCATTGCAGGGTATGTCTGGGGTTCATAAATGGGTAAAAGACAGAGTGTGTTTTATTTCAAATAAAGGATTTTTCTGTGTGTGTTTTTTAACTTTCTTATTGGATTGGTGATGTATAGGTCTCATAGAGGCATGAATATTTCCAATCCAAGGCTTGATGATAGCTGCCACTTTTCAGCTTCCATTAATCCCTTCTATTACCTGGATTGCTACCACACCAGGGCATCAGGAAGAGCCGGTTAAAGCATCCGGAATTGGCGCTTCTAATGAATGCAGCAAATCTGGGGCAACTGCGAGCTGTTATTCCCATGGGGGGCAATGACTATGAGCCTCCCCAGGGTCTGAATACCAACTCCCACCTTAGTGCTTTTTCTTGGCTGGTATGAAAATTGGGGAGGACCCAACACCAATTTTTTCAATTTTTTTATTTTTTTTTACAATGCAGTTTTTGATTTAGACATCTACTGCTTACAGCCATCTGCTGATCTGAATACCCTACTCTACTGTTACTCGTTCATCTCCGTGTAGTCTAGCAAGTCTCTGTCTGCTGTGGCAACACTTCTCACCTGTACTACTCACCATCCCCTATTGATTAAAGAACTCCAACTACTAGGCGAGTCCATAATTTCCATCTCAAGCCCAATGTTGTTCTCAGTAATGTTCAGTTAAAGGGAATCTTTTACCTGGTTCTTGCTACCTTATCTGAGAGCATCAAAATGATGAAAAAGAGACCATGACTTCAATGAGAATACATTTGTAGGGATGGACGAGCATGCTCACCGATACTCGGTGCTCACCCAAACATATCAGTACTTGAGATGCTCGGCACTCGCAGAGTACCGGCGAGATACTCTGGCTCATGCTCGGCTCCGCCTCCCTGCATGTTTACAGAGCCAGCCCACATGCAGGGATTGGTTGCCACACACTAACGCCACAGCCATGTTGGTTGTGGCTTTACAGTGATTGGCTGGCCGCACAGCGTCATCAGGTGTATATCAGACAAGATGGCGCTGTGCTCGTCACTTTGATCCACAGTCACCTAGTATAGGGAGAGGTGCTGCTGAGCGAACGATAGATTTAGTGTGTGCCTTAAGTAGTGTAAGGGTACCTTTACACACCACAACCACAGGAGACATTTTTGGCGGCGATATTTCTCGCTGGAACTATCGCCGCCAAATTGCTTCCTTATTGCGGCATGTAAATCGGGAATTTGGCGGTGATAAGACAAATGTCGCCTGGTTTCGATTTTAGAGCAGTGCGGTAAAACCGAAACCTGGCGACATTTGTCTTATCGCCGCCAAATTCCCGATTTACACCCCGCAATAAGGAAGCAATTTGGCGGCGATAGTTCCAGCGAGAAATATCGCCGCCAAAAATGTCTCCTGTGGTTGTGGCGTGTAAAGGTACCCTAAGGAAGATTAAAGAAACTGCGTTTTCAGTGCATTTCCTTTTGATCCGATAAAATTGGCCTTTCGGTATGGCGTTGCATACATGTGGGGGGTGTAAGCTGAGAACGTGGAGGACACTGTTTGTAGCAGTGTCTTTTCTGTGTAGAGCTCTCTCTATCTTACCTCCACGTGAAATCATTTCCAGGTCCAGAAACACTATTTCTTCAAAGGAGCTATGTGATGTTAAAGTAATGTTCCAGATGTTTTCGTTTAAGGTGGCGATGAACCTTGTGCGGTCCTCCACGGAACCTGTCCAGAAAAAGATGACGTCATCAATATATCTATTACACAAATACTGTTTAAAGACACAAAATCACTGTGTCTGTAGGCGCCACACCCCTGAGGAGGCTGTCATGTGGCAACGACATGCGTAGGGCGATAGGGTGACTCTGCCGTTAGCCCACAACCTTGTAGCCCCAATATAGGTGACATGACTATTTAGTCCTGTAACGGCTTATATCACTATTGCATTAATCTGCATTATTGGTTCATGCAGTCTGGTCAGGTCTCCATGCATTGTTCTTAGGTCTGATTTTTTCTGCTTGGTTATATTTTGCTCTTTCTCTCATGGTGCTCGGCACCTAAACTTTAGGTTTTTTTTTCTCTTCTTTTCAATTTCTTGATCATATCAGATGATATAAACCATTTTTGTGCACAATTCCACTCTAATATGTGGACTCATAGCTCCCATGCTCATTAGCTGAGAAATTTGATTAAAAGTTGCTAATAAGAGCTGTTCTTCTAATTTTGTGAGTTGTTATTGTTATCGTGTTATTTTTCATGAATAGTGCACCAAGTGATCTATTGCACATCTTATTGTTTATATCTGAGAGTATCCACGGCATCGTCAATCTGTTGATTCTAGTGACTTTCACTAGCATGTTATCTCATTTTCTTGTCACCTAAAGGAATACCGCACATATTTCTTGAGGCAAACACCTCAGAAGGCGATCCAATGTGTGTTATGTGTTATATGTGTTATATGTGTGTTATGGGCCCCCAGAACATGTTTTTGTACAATTTTAATTGTTTTTATCTAAGTGTGCTTTTGTTTGTCTTTTTGATACATCAATAAAATTGTATTTTTGAAATTTCTATAAAATCATTTTACCAGACCTTCCTTTTGATCCCGGTCAGATTTACACGTTTCTTTAATCTCCCTTAATCTCATGTTTGGATTTAAAGTGTGACTGGTGGATCACCTTCTAGTGCCACCCAAACTTTGTTTGCTCTTCTTAGGTAGTGTAGGTACTCGACAGCATCAGCTGATGGTTTAAATCACCCGCCAGTGGTGGGCGACCAATCAGCTGATTGGTCGCCCGCCACTGGTGGGTGAGTTAAACCATCAGCTGATAGTCAGCTGATTGGTTGCCCGCATCAGCTGGTAGTTTAAATCGTCTGCCGCTGGCGGGCGACCAATCAGCTTACTCTGTTAGCTGATCGGTTGCCGCCACTGGCAGGCAATTTAACACATTAGCCGATGCGGTAACCAATCAGCTGACACTGTCAGTGGTGACAGTGTCAATGATTTAAATCACCTACCGGCGGCGGGCGACCAATCAGCTGATAGAGTTAGCTGATTGGTCGCCTATAGGTGGTGGATGATTTAAACTAACAGCTAACAGTGTCAGCGGATTGGTCTTCAGCCGCTGGCGGCTGATTTAAACCAACAGATGACAGAGTTGGAAGAGGTGGGTCTTCAGGTTACTTTTGAAGGTTTCCAAGAGAGGTGAGAGTCTAATATGTCTAGTTTGTTGAGTAAAGGTACCTTCACACACAGAAATTTTGCTAGGCAATTTCACTGGCAATTTGCTTGTTGCAGTGAAATCATGGACACATTGTTACATTTGTACACGGCAACAAAATAGAACAATGTGTCCATGGTTTCACTGCAACCAGCAAATTGCCTGTGAAATTGCCTAGCAAAATTGCTGTGTGTGAAGGTACCTTTAGAGATTTCCAGAGTAAGGGGAATGCACGAGGGAAATCTTGTATGTGATTGTCGGAAGAGGATATAAGAGGTAGAAAAGAAGGAGATCTTTTGAGGATCAAAGTTGTGTGTAGGTACCATGAGACCATGTCACAGATATATGGAGGAGACAGGTTGCAGATTGCTTTGGTTAATGGAAAGCAAGTGAAGGGATTAGCAGGGAGAAGAGGTCGGGGAATAGCTGGAAGACAGGTGAATTAGTCAGTAGAGTTTAAGATAGATTGTAGAGATGTGAGAGTGTTAGAAGGGAGACCACAGAGCACAGGAGGTTGTCATAGTCAAGGTGAGAGATGATGAGGGCATGAACTAGTGTTTTTGAAGATCCTTGGTGAAGGAATTTACAGATCTTGGAAATATTTTTGAGTTGAAGCAGGAGGTGGAAAAGGCTTGGAAATGTGGCTTGAAAAAGAGAGCAGAGTAAAGGAATACCTCATGGCAGCGACCTTGTGAAACTGGGGTGAGTGAGCAGCCATTGACTTTGATGGATAGGTCTGTTGGGGAAGGTGAGTGAGATGGGTGAAAGATGATGATTCTATTTTGTCCATGTTAACTTTTAGAAATTGAGCAGAGTAGGATGAAATAGAGGACAGACATAGTGGGATTCTGGTTAGATCTGGAACTGAACTTTAGGGGATACCAACAGATATGGGGTGAGATGAGGAGGTGGTGTGAGAGAGAGAGATGCTGAAAGTACGGTCACATAAGTATGAAGAGATTCAAAATAGAACCAAGTCTGAGATACCAAGAGATGAGAGAATCAGTAGTAGGAGGGAATAGTCCACAGTGTCGAAGGCAGAGGACAGGCCAAAGGGGAGGAGGACAGAGTAGTGGTGCTTAGCTTTGGGGTTTAGAAAGTCATTGCTTTCTTTAGTTAGGGCAGTTTCAGTTGAATGATGCGGTCAGAAGCCAGATTGTAACTGGTCAAATTGGGAGCAAGAGGAGAGATGGGAGGTCAGTTCAAGAAGGAAATGCTGTTCCAGTAGTTTTGAGGCATAAAGAAAAAGTGATATGAGGCAATAGCTGGACACAGAGGGATCAAATGAAGACCTTTTGAGAAAAGATGTGATAGAGGCATGTTCAAAGGGGAAGATACCAGTTGTTTTGTGATAGGATGAAAAATTTAGTTAGGGTTGGTATAACACTTTGTAACAACTTGTGCGGATATCTCATGAATCTAAAGGCATTGGGCAAAGACACGACTGAGACAAGGTACACGGCAAAAGAACAAAGGTGAAAGTTCAGCAACAAAGTAAAGTTCATAAATCGTGCAAATAATAGTTCACTCACTTATGCAAAATGGAATAGTCTATCAGAACTGTTCATTCACAGTGATGCCAAACAAAATTGTCTTTTAGTAACAGTTCACACTGGAAATGGCTTATAACAGAACAGTCTAAAACTAACAATTCACACACAGGAAGACCTGGAAATGGTAAAGTCTCATAAAAAAAGTCCAGAACTGGATGCAATGCAGTGTAACAAAAGCAAAGTTCTAAACAGTCCTGAGCACTGCAACTGCAACAAAATAAACCAACAGAAAAGCTTTAGTGGAACTATTAGAGTAAACTGAGCTGACGTAAAGTGAGGCAGACTGGCAGAAGCTGAAGCAGAAATACACACAACACAGAGCATCTTGATGCACAAGGCAAACTGGAAGCAGGTGTAGTTAGCTGAACATCAGACTGCAGAGTATCTGGAAAGAGCAAAACCAGAATAGCTGAAGGAGGAGCACAAGCTTGAGATGCACCAAGAATCCAGGGATCCAAGCAAGAATACTAAAGCAAGCATTAGAAGATGGACCAGTGCTTATATAGGCAGGAAAGCAGGAACACATGGACGGGAATGAGGTAGTGGATGCCATCTTGGAGAAAGAAGAAATGACAAAAAGGATAATCAGAAAAGCTGGAATCCTGACATTACTCCCAGCAAAGAAGCAGCCCCAGGATAGTCCAGGACATGGTTTCTCTGGGTATTTCAGGTGGAAACAATCAATATTCTTATGAGCATTGATGTTATCCATAGGTTCACAGGAATCTTCCTCAGGTTAATACCCCTGCCAACTTATTAGGTATTGAAGCCGATTCCTGTGGATCCTACAGTCAATGATCTCTTCCACCATAAGTTGTTTCTACCAGTCCACCACCACAGGTTGCGGAGGGGGCACAATGCATCCCTGGAGACACTGGCTTAAGTAAAGAAGCATGACATATGGGTATTCCTTCTTAGTTCTAGGCAGCTTTAGACGGCAGACAACTGAACTCATGACATCACTGATCTTGAAAGAACCGATGAATTTAGGTCCCAATTTCTGTGAAGGAAAGTCGAAAGTCTGATTTTAGATATTTAGTGGACAACTACACTGAGTCTCTTACCTTGAATATAAACTCTGGTTTTTGCAATCTATCAGCCAATTTCTTGCACTACTCTTGAGCCAAGGTCAGTGATTCCTTAAGAATCTCTAGATTTTGTCAAAGCTGTCAGACTCTCCTCTACTGCCTGAACTGGAGCATCAATCGGAGACCTAGTCAGAATACTTGTATTGTAATCTGATTTGGCAAAGAAAGGTGTTACCTTAGAAGAGGCACTCTGAGAATTGTTGTAGGAGAACTCGGCTAAGGTAAGAACCTCCAGCCAATTGTCCTGAAGATGTAGCATTGTAGATATTGGTCTAAAGTCTGACTGGTCCTCTCTGTCTGTCCACTTGTCTGAGGATAATATGCAGAAGAAAGACAAAAATGAATATTGAATGCAGAGCAAAACTCGCTCTAGAACCTCGAGGTAAACTGCCCTCATCAGTCTGAGATGATTTCATCTGGAACCCAATGCAGCTGAAAAATGTTTGGTATCAACAGGTTCAAAATATCCTTATCTGAGGGGAGACCAGTAGATGGAATAAAGTGAGCGGCTTTAGTGAGGTGATCAACCACCACCAAAATAGTATTCTTTTCATCTGAGGTGAGCAGTTCCATAATAAAATCCATTGAAATAGACCCCATGGGCAGGACAAAACCGGTAGTGGTTGAGGTAGACCAGTAGGAAAAGCAAAAGGAGTCTTCTAATGTGCACATGCCTTGCAAGAAAAAACATAGTCCTTAACATCCTTCAGACGGATCGACCACCAGAAAAAATGGCTCAGGAACTCCTGTGTCTTCTGAACCCCCTATGACCAGCCAACTTGGAGTCATAGACTAACTTGAGAGTCTGCAGACGAATGGCCTCAGGGACGTAGATACATCGATCTCAGACTCACATGCCATCCTTCATGACAAGATCTACATCAATAGGGGGATCAGACTGAAATACATAACCATCATACACCTCCTTGATCTTCTTCCAAAAGTTCGGGTCATGGATCATTCCAATGAAGTTGGCATCGGCTAGGATTGTTTTTGACGGGGCCACAGGTACAGAATTCACTGCATGGATTTTGGGATAAGGCATCAGCTTTCCCATTACAAGAACCTGGACAGTATGAGATGACAAAATTAAAATGGTTAAATAATAGGTTCCAACAATCCTGATGTGGAGAAAGACACCTAACAGATCGGAGGAATTATAAATTGCAAACTCTGTTTTCGCTATAATCTGTTGTGCGGCTGCCTTCATTCCTTAAAAGCAGCAATAATTGCCAATAAATCCTTATGTCCCACGTCATTATTCTTCTCTGCAGAGGAAAGCCTATGAGAACAAAAAGAACATATTCTTTGTGAGAGAATGACCCCAGTGCACAATCAGAAGCATCCACTTCCACGATGAAGGGTTGTGCTGGATTCAGATGGATTAATACTGTTGCTGAGGTGAAATAGGTCTTAAAACAATCAAATGATTCCTGAACTTGCAATGATCACTTCAAAATCCTTTAGTCAATGAAGTGATAGAACAATTTCAGAATAAATTCGGAAGCAACGTCTATAGAAATTGGCAGAACCGATGGAACATTGAACTTCCTTAACGTTCTTGGTACTTGCCAATCAAGGATCACGTGAATTTTATTGAATTCCATGTTCAGACCCTGAGGAGAGATGACATAACCTAAAAATTGTATCTCAGGACGGATACAGAACTTACATTTCTGTAGCTTGATATAAAGAAGAATCTTCTTCAGATGTTTCAAAACTGATCTGACATGTTTCTGATGCTCCTGTAACGAGTCAGAAAACATTAATTTATTGTCCTGGTAAATCATCACAAACTGGTGCAAAAAGTGCCAAGATGTTGAAATGTTGCAGGAGCATTATAAAGTCCAAAGGGCATCACCAGATACTTAAATCCTGGAGCAAAATAGGATTGTGCAGAGCTGATTTTAGGCTAAATGTGTCCGAACCAAGTGCTGCATCTTCTTCATTGGATACTCCCAAAAGGCAAAGGGGTCTGTCCTGGTCACAAGTTTCTAGCCAGATCAGGGGGGTCACCGGCTGTAAGTTACCGCAGTATGCTCACTGATAAGAATATCATTGATTGGGATCACAGCCACTGCATGGACACTGCCTTGGTTATGGCAGCAAAGATCCAACGGAAAGAGACAAAAATCCAGCATCTGGAGGAGGGTCATTTAAAAAAAAAGTCTTTATTTTACATACATTGAAAAGTCCATCTCACAGCATGAGAATACCATGGGTACAGATAATGTAATTCCATTTAAAAAATGAGGTCACTTGTGAGGGGTTCCTATTGTTTAGGCACATCAGGGGCTCTCCAAATGTGTCATGAGATCCGATATAGATTTCAGCCAATCGTGTATTCTAAAAGTCAAATGGCGCACCCAAACAGTAGGTTTCCACCAAACATGGAGCGTTGGCGCACTCAGAAGAAATTCCACAACAAATGTTGAGGTCACTTTTTTGTGGGAAAAGTTACATTTTAATTTTTTCATTCCACATAAAAATAAAATAAAATAAAAATTCCTGCATCTGAATGGGTAATAAAGCTATTGAATGTTTTTTTCAGCAATTTCTAAAGTTGTACCACTTTTGGGCATTTTCTGTCCTATCGGTGCCTAAAAGTCAGATGGGATGTGGTCCCTAAAAAATTGTTTTTGTAAATTTTGTTGGAACAAAAATAGAAATTGCTGATAAAATTTTCACCCTTTAAACATCCTGACAAAAAAAGGCAAATAGATCACACTAACTCAAAACAGTTTTTATTCTCATTCTCCTTCTTTAACAATTAGGTGAGTCTTATAAAGTGAAAAATACGGGCATGTTTCAGAAACTGAGCTGATGTAAAGTAGAAATGTGGGAAATGTTACTTGTTAACTCTTTTGTGTGATATAGGGTAACTCTTTGGTTTAATGGAATACAAACTAAAAGATTGAAAATGGTAAAATATGAACAATTTTCTCCAAATTTCAGATATTTTTTACAAATAAAACACAATAACCATCGGCCTAAATGAACCACCACTATGATAAAGCACAACATGTGACGAGGAAACAATCTCGGAATCACTGGGATCTGTTGAAGTTCCAGAGTTTCTACATCATTGACTAACATTGATCAGAATTGGAAAATGTTGCCCGACGAGGAAAGTGAATACCAGGCTCAGGGGGGTGAAAGGGTTAAATACATCTGGTTATTACTTTACAGCGCTGAAAAATATTCCTGGTAATGAGACAGCGAAAAATAAATCATAATGTGTACGTTTCCATACAATGTATAGTACTCACATTTATCAAACCTGATCGGTTGTTACAGTCTCCATTTTCCTGATAAGTCGGTTTTCTTTGGTTTCGAGTTAATGATTAACCTGAAGCTTTTATTGTTGAATTCTTAAAGATTTCTGCAGAATTTTGATTCCTTTTAATTTTTTTTTTATCCTTATTTTACGCCCCTCTTTTTTGCTATATATTTAGCATGAAATTTTCACTTTTTTCACAACACAGGGAAGGCAGCAGAATTCCCGGAGCTGTGAGTATTCATGACGTCTCTCTCTATGTATATATATATGATACTTATTAGTCTATATACAGCTGCATCTCAATGAATTAGAATATCATCCAACAGTTAATATATTTTAGTAATTCAATACATAAAGTGACACACATATATCATATAGAGTCATTACACACAGAGGGATCTATTTCATGTGTTTATTTCTGTTAATGTTGATGATTATGGCTTACAGCCAATGAAAACCCAGGGGTCATTATCTCAGAAAATTGAAGTAGGGAGGATGAAGGGTCTGAGAGATAAAATATGACCTAAATAGGTATCAGAGGCTTCACCTTGTGTGGTTGTGAGAGTCACAACCACTATAAAAGCAGATCACGGCTGGGTTTTCATTGGCTGTAAGCCATAATCATCAACATTAACATAAATAAACACATGAAATAGATCCCTGTGTGTGTAATGACTCTTTATAATATATGGGTTTCACATTCTGTATCAAAACACTGTCTCCTCCATTGACGAGAAAGCTGAGTTCTCACAAGAATTCGGCACTTCAATGGAGGAGACAGTGGCCCGCTCCACTACGCAGGCGTGAGTGCTCCTGTCACTGAGCAGCCGTCCACTGGAGGGGCGGGAATTTTCAAATTGCAAGGTAGGTTTTGCTGGCAAGGGGCGGTGAGCACCTTATACACCGGGACCAGAGAACATAACTCCTGGACCTTTTAAGAAGCAGGGCGACAGAGAATAAAAGCTGATTTCTCAGGTATGAGGGGGATGTCTGGGCACATTGAGAAACCAATTGAAATTATATTAATGCTTGTGGGCACAGTTTAAAATGCCGGTGACAGGTTCCCTTTAATACATTAAATGAAGCTTTCCACTTTTTAGATAGCTGTAACATTTGCATCTAAAAGATAAAATGCGTAATTTGATATATTGAATTAGAATGAAAAAATTTAAATGAGCTACTGACGGGAAGATGAATATTTTGTGAGTGTCGGTAGTTTTGAAGTAGTGTGGATCTTGGGTTTGCCAACCCATTACCGCAGCACCGCCGGAATATTGAAGTGTTGAACATTTAGCTGAGACAACCCCAATAAATGCTCCTCCATATTGATACATTGACAATCTATTGTGTACAGAGAGCTGAGATGTTTGCTGTTAATAATATTGGTCATAATTTTACATGTTTACCCCTATGAGTGTGTTAGTATAGAGGAATAAGTGACGGAACTAAGCACAAAGTAGACACCAAAGTATAACATTGAGAAAAAAATGAAGGGGTTTTCCTCAAATTCTTCGATGACAGTTAGTGACTGGGATTTTTAGTAGAATAATTTCTCGTCCAGAATCCTAATCTGCTGCTTGTTTTTGACCTCTTACCCCCCTGCCACAGAAGCCAGTTGTGACTTCCATAATTGAGGCTCATTTTCTAATCTGACTTGAGTCATCGTTTCTGGTAATAACATTGTGAAGTTTCTATTTATCTATGTCATTCGGAGATTGTTCTTTTGTCACACATTGTCCTTTATGTTAGAAATGAAGTTACGGTAAATTAATCATGTTGTTAATTTGTATAAAAAGTGGAAAAGGGTAAATAAAATGGAGAAAATAAATGATTTGGCTTTCTAATCTTCCATACTAGTAATAATTGACATTAACTATGTGTCTACTATTTGAGGGATTACGGCAGAAAAAGAGGTGCAATAGGGTTTTACACAAAAATTACCGTAAGCAGGTGCAAAACTGGTCACCCACCTTGTCAGGTCGTGTGACCCACAACCAGTATGAAATGTGTAAATAGGTGACGCAAGGTCCAAGAACTAAAGTCTGAAGGCAATAAACTGGAACCAGGAAAAAAATGTGGCTAAATCAGCGCTGCTCTAGACAAAAGGATCCAAGTCGTAGATGGTTAGAAGGTGATTTAATTCTACATGTTTCTAAGGGAAACCCCATTTCTTCTTCAGGAAAAGTCACCAATGGATCGAATTGATTTGGTGTCTTCTCCTGATGAAGTGATGCTTCACTTCCAAATGTGTAGAATTAAGTCACCTTTATTAATCTACGACTTGGATCCCTTTGTCTACAGCAGCATAGATTTATCCATGTTTTTTTCCTTGTTCAAGTACATTTGCTATTTGATATAAATTTTTAAGCTTTATTTTAATCCCTTCACGACCATGTCCCTCCCTCTGATGTGAGCTCGTATATCATTCATTGTACATGTCAGCTGATGTGATCAGCTGACATGTGAAGCCCACAGCATTAACTGGATCAGTGATCTGATCGGTGCTGTTAACCCTTTGGATCGCACTGTCAATAAATCAAAGCACCACGGCGGGGATCATGCCGTTCCCTAATGACATTGAAGGTTTTGTGAGTGAGGGAAAAAAGTATTTAGTCAGCCACCAATTCTACAAGTTCCCCCACTTAAACTGAAGTTGGCCTGTAATTGACATTATAGGTGATCTAAACTATGAAAGACAAAATGAGAAAACAAATCTTGAAATTCACATTGTCTGATTTGGAAATATTTTTTTTTTACATTTTGGTGTAAAATAATTATTTGGTCACCTATAAAAAGCAATATTCCTGGCTATCACAGACCTGTAACTTCTTCTATAAGAGGCTCCTCAGTCCTCAATCATTATCTGTAGTACAGGAGGCTCCTCTGTCCTCCATCATTATCTGTAGTACTGGAGGCTCCTCTGTCCTCCATCATTACCTGTAGTACTGGAGGCTCCTCTGTCCTCCATCATTACCTGTAGTACTGGAGGCTCCTCTGTCCTCCATCATTACCTGTACTACTGGAGGCTCCTCTGTCCTCCATCATTACCTGTAGTACTGGAGGCTCCTCTGTCCTCCATCATTATCTGTAGTACAGGAGGCTCCTCTGTCCTCCATCATTATCTGTAGTACAGGAGGCTCCTCTGTTCTCCATCATTACCTGTAGTACTGGAGGCTCCTCTGTCCTCCTCTCATTACCTGTAGTACTGGAGGCTCCTCTGTCCTCCTCTCATTATCTGTAGTACTGGCACCTGTGGGACCTTGTTATCAGTATAATAGGCACCTGTCCGCAACCTCAGTCACACTCCAAACTCCACTATGGTGAAGACTAAAGATTTGTCGAAGGACAGCAGAGACAACATTGTAGCCCTGCACCAGGCTGGGAAGACTGAACCTGCAATAGGCAGCAGCTTGGTGTGAAGAAATCAACTGTGGGAGCAGTAATTAGAAAATGGAAGAAATATAAGACCACTTATAATCTCCTTCCATCTGGGGCTCCACGCAAGATCCCATCTCGTGGGGTCAAAATTATCTCAAGAACGGTGAGTAAAAAGCCCAGAACCACATGGGGGACCTAGTGACTGACCTGCAGAGAGCTGGGACCAATGTTACACTGGCTGCCATCAGTAACACACTACACCGCCAGGGACTCAGATCCTGCAGTGCCAGACGTGTCCCCCTGCTTAAACCACTTACATGTCCGGGCTCGTCTGAAGTTTGCTAGAGAGCAACTGGGTGATATAGAAGAGTTTTTGGAGAATGTTATAAGGTTAGATGAAACCAAAGTAGAACTATTTGGTAGAAACACAATTTGTTGTGTTTGGAGGAGAAAATACGATGAGTTGTATCCAAAGAACACCATACCTACTATGAAACATGGGGGTGGCAACATCATGCACTGGGGCTGTTTATCTGCCAAGTGACCAGGACGACTGATCTGTGTATATGGAAGAATGAATGCGGCCATGTATTGTGAGATTTTGAGTGTAAACCTCCTTCCATCAGCAAGGGCACTGAGGATGAAAAGTGGCTGAGTCTATCAGCATGACAATGATACCAAGCACACCGCCAGGGCAACGAAGGAGCTGCTTCATAAGAAGCATTTCAAGGTGCTTTCTTCCTTCCCAGATCAGACAATGTGATTTTCAGGATTAGTTTTCTCATTCTGTCTCTCACAGTTGAGGTCACCTCTGATGTCAATTACAGGTCGCCCTCCTCTTTATAAGTGGGAGAACATGCACAATTGTTAGAGGACTAAATAGTTTTTTCCCCACTGTAGATAGATAGATAACTAGAAAAAAATTCTCTGCAGCACTCAGCTACTACCAATGTGCACACAAGCTAACAAGTGGTATATATTTCCTCCAGGATCAATACAGTTTATCTAATCTAATCTAATATTTGAGGAAAAAATTTAAAAACTTACGTTTTTTTCAAAAACTCAAAAATCTTATTTTTTTATTTTCTAGGGGTTCTTGGTACGCACATTGGCCAATGTCCATTTGCTCATCAGCCGCGACAAGGCAACCGCAGGTCTGATGAGTCCTAACACTGACATCCCTGTCCTCCTTTTCCTCCCTATCCTACTCTTAAGTAGGTGGACACCATCTCAACCTAAGACCACCTGTGGGTGATGAGGGTGCAAGTTGCAGTCATGGAGTCAGATTCTCCATTCGTTATACACAAAACAGAAAAAAACTGCACAGCATCACATACATAATGTGAACTGGTACCAGCAGGAACGCTGAGTCAAACAACTAGAAAAAAATTCTCTGCAGCACTCAGCTACTACCAATGTGCAAACATGCTAACAAGCGGTATATATTTGAGGAGAAAAAATTAAACATTTATGTTTTTTTCAAAAAACTCAAAAAATCTTATTTTTTTATTTAACGAATGGAGAATCTGGCTCCATGTCTGCAACTTGCACCCTCATCACACATTGGGTTAAGTACTTTACCAAACAATACTTTGGTTTACTTTGATTTTAATGTAGAGTTATGTTTCAAATGCATAATGATCTGATAAATATTCTTTATTGCAGACAAGTTCCCACAATTCACATCCATAAAAGTCAGAATAATCGAGTTCAGCATCGAGCAGCGATATTCGACTGATAAAAAAGAACTTGACAACTCAAGACCAAGACTTCTACACCGTGAACCGCAAGAAAGGAACTTAACATGTCGGGCCGCTCCGGTGAGATCTTTACTTATTCATTTTCCTCTATAAAGGACATCTGACAATTAAAGGTAACAGATTAATGATGGAGCATTAGGGTGCTCGGATACGCTTGGTACTTGATCCACTATTTCAGGTTCTGGGATGTGTCATTCGTGAACGCTTCAACACAGAGATCCGTCTTCCTTCAGTGAATGATTGGAGCTCACACCCCAGTGAGAGCCGCTCGCAGTCTCTGAATGACTCTCATTGGGGATAAAATCAGGGTGTCCAGATGCCGTGTTTAAAGAAAAAAATAGAAATGTTATTCTCTATGTATTAAATATTCCTTACTATTCTCTGGGGTCTCTCTAGACATAATAAAAGTCAGTTGTATTTTGCTTTGTTGTATCATAAAGAGCCACAAAAAAAGTACAAAGGAAAACGTTATCTTCACCTTACCACCCCTTCCTTGGCCCCTTACGTCAGCCCCATTTCTCATCCGGTTCTTCGCATTTCCATTGATCACCACACATAATGTCACAACATTGCGATGCATGCAGTGACCTCACGCACTCATACATCATGGCCCTTGCCAATCATCAACGCTGGAATCACCAGCCTAGTGTGATATTGCCAAGGTTTCAGTGCTTGACAATAGTGATAAGTGCAAAGTCCAGCCACTCGCACGCCTTCTAAGCTCCACCCTACTCAATGCTCCATCTAGTTACAGACCATCATTCTGAGTTGCTTGTGCTGGTTGTGAGTCTTAGTTGGGCATAGTCAAGCTTTGCAGGGATTTGTATCTACCCTGTCCTGCAGAGATTTGCTTCCCTAGCTTATCACCTATCTAGGAAGTGATTTATCAGGCATCTTCAGCCCCATTCCTTGCCCAAACATTGGTTTCTCATTACTCATCTGCTAGAGTCCTGTTCTCACATTTACTCTTTTTGATAATCCAGTGTTTCGCTTGGCTTGTTTACCTGTCCTGCGTGATTTCTCCTCTCCTTACCTTATTTTGTTACCTGAATCCTGTGCTACCTGCCCCAACCTTCAACCTCTTCTAAATCCTTCCAACTTCTCTGACCGTCTGGTCAACTACCGCAGTCCTAACTGCCCTGAGTGCTGCCTGGTGCACATCGGCAACCGAGCATAGCCACTCCATCAAAGGCTCATGTGAAGACCTGTTAGGAAGGCCCAACCCATTGTGCAGTGGATTCACACCCAACAGCCGTCACACCGGACATGGGATGATGCACAGGGGACGGGCAAGAGAGTAGTAAAATGAATATTAGTTTTTTATTCTTTTACCTTTTGATGGCTTTTTACGATCCATACAATAATGGCCCGCTGCTGCCATTATGTTTCCACGATGAGATGAAGTACAAACACTCTGCACCTTGTCAAATGCACATTTTTAAAAAAATATTTCAGTAGAATTCAGTTCCACTCGTATGTATCCGCTCATCTCTATCTGTAGTAATTTTAATTGATAGAAAATCTATGTTTTTTTTTCAAGTTAGGTGAGTTGAATCCGAATCCTATATCCAGTATCTCGCTCGTCTCCACTTATTTAGGACATCACACCTTTACTTTTTTTCTTAGATTTTATTTTAAGATGAATTAATAGATTTATCTATTTGCCAAGTTTAAACATCCAGTACAAATACCATATATACACAAGTTTTTCAGCATACTTTTTGTACTGAAAAGCTTCATCGGTTTTATACTCGAGTCAGTCCTATTTTACTATGTGGTGGCGGTGCCGGGGGGCTGGAGGAGGTGAGATAAAGCTGCAGAGGGAGCGAGAGGACACGTGTCCCCGCTCATTAGTCATATGCATTACATTCACCTGGCCATCACCGATGGGGGGAGTGGTGCACATTACATTACACTAAGTATACTCGTCCCCCCTTCACATCCAGCCAGTTTCCAGCTCTCCGGACACTTGGTTCTGTGAGTGCAGCATTCAGTGACGGAGCTACGGACTCCTTGCAGACATCACAAGGCAATCACAGAAATCCCAAGAAATTCGTCCAGCTTCACGTCTTCTTAAATGAATCAATTTTATTTTTAAGAGTTTAAAGTCACCTATATTGACACATTTCGACCATAACTGTGGTCTTAGTCATAATGTCTAATGTCTAAACGCGTCAATGTACGTGATTTTAAACTCTTGAAAATAAAGTTCATCCCCCCTTCACAGTATTTGCCCCCCATGCTGCCGCACACAGTAAAATAATAATCAATTGAACTTGCCCTCCGTCGCTGTCCTGCAGCACCATCTCTCCTCCCGGTCTTCCTGCTTGTGCCAGGATCATCATGTGACTGGCGCAGCAATGACCTCATCAAGCAGAAAGACCGGGAGGAGAGATGGTGCTGCAGGACAGCGACGGAGGGCAAGTTCAATCATTTATTATTTTACTGTGTGTGGCAGCATGGGGGGGGCATATACTATGATGGTGGGGCCATATGCAGTAAATGGGATGCATGTATCAGCATATGGGAGGCTATATACCAGTATAGAGGGCTATTTACAGTGTTTAGGGGCTATATACCAGGATGAGGGGCTATATACTGTCATGAGGGACTATACACATTGATGAGGGGCTATATAAAGTGATGGGAGTGCTAAATACAGTGATGAGGGGCTATATACCAGGATGGGGGGGCTGCTGCATTTCCCACCCCAGGTTTATACTGGAGTGAATAAGATTTCCCTGTTTTTGGAGGTAAATTAGGGGCCTCGGCTTATACTTGAGTAATATCAACGAAAGAAGAATTCTAGACGTCACAATTACCGGTACGATCTCCTATCAGATGTCTGCAGTTTGGGTTTAGATATTTATCTATTCCCAGTGTTAGTTTGCAGATTTTTTTTGTATTTTAATAATTCTTCAGCATAACAAAACACTTTATTAATGCGATTGTCATTTGCTTTCTTCCTAGTCATCTCTAGTCCTGAAAAATATTAACTCTTCACTTACTCTTTCTATATTATCTCTTTATTTTCTAGATACTTTGTTACTGGCCATCGAAAACAATGGTACTATTAGAATCGGTGTGGCACCCAAAAAAAATCTAGGTGGTTACTATGATAGATCTACAGTCATAGGGAGACTAGAGGGTGGCAGCCATGTGGTCTGCAGTCCAGAGGGAGAAATCTTCTGTGTCCGAGGTGAAGATCTCTACAGGGGGCCAATTCCATCAAAGGAAGGCGCTGACTGGTTTTCTACAGCCAGAAGAGTCGGAAAATGTGAATGGAAGCAATTGAAAATTATTTTCTTTCATCCAAACGGAGAAATGTATGGAATAACCTATAATGGAGAGTTCCACAAAGGTCCCCCACCGGACAACGAGAAAGTACCCTGGATGTATGATCAAGCCACACAGATTGGGGACAAGGACTGGGATCAATGCGAAGCCATATTCTTCCATCCAAGTGGTGATCTGTACGCAGTGACCAAAGAAGACAATATTGTAAAAGGGAAAACACCAACGTCACAAAATTTTTGGGATTGGAGGAAGACAACAGAAGTGGTTGGAGGATGCGGATGGCTTAAGTTTATCCACTTCATGTCGTTTTGCCCCAAAGAAAAGCTGTGGTCTGTAGAGAAAGGAAATGGAAACATTTACAAAGGAATCATTCCAGAAGATGGAAGATACATAGACAACGCTGAGCATTTGGGTTGGGACTACCACATTTTTCGTTTCCTGTCTTTCACGAAAGACAAGACCATAAACAACATCATTAACTTTAAGTTCTTACCTGAACGCGCGCAACGATCTTCAGAGAGTGCAGAGGTGATAGAGGAGAGAGTCTACAATAACAAGAAGAGCAGCACCGCCCTGAAACACACCTTCGCGTGAGTATAAAAATGTTTTTGTAATACATATAAGAAAAAATTAGCCGCACTCACCGGGATCATGATCTTCAACTTTTTTATTCCATGTTACTGTATCCAATCATGGACATCAAAGCAGGGGAGGGGGTGCAGGGACGGTGGACAACGGCCTGCCGTTTCGCGGTCAAATTACAGCTTCAACGGTAGGACCCATTGAAGCGGTAATTTGACCGCGAAACGGCAGGCCGTTGTCCGCCGCCTCTGCACCCCCTCCCCTGCTTTGATGTCCATGATTGGATACAGTAACATGGAATAAAAAAGTTGAAGATCATGATCCCGGTGAGTGCGGCTTATATGTATTATATGAACTTTGATGTTGGGATAAGCCAGCAACACCGGTGACAAACTGCAAGTGCGTCACGGGAGTGACGGTACCAATCCTTTATGATAGTGCTAGTGTCCAGTATCATCTATTTTTATCGATAAAAATGTTTTTGTCAAAGTCAAAAAGTCAATTACTAAGATTGAGCGAAGTCTATGGTCCAAACAGCAGTCTCCATTCCGATCGTAACAAAATAATGAAGGTGGTCAACCGAGGAGATGTCATATGGAATTACATCTAGTAGTTCTACTTTTATATAGGCTTGAATGGACATCTTCTTGATGTAACCTGGAGATCTGATTTGTGTCCAGGGTGAAATCCTAATTCTCCCCACACCAACAAGAAATATCTTTCTCCAATAAGTTTTTATTTTTGTGCCCATCCTTTCCAAAGATTTGCCAATTAGTAATAATTATGCAAATTTGGTACAAATTTACTCTACAACCAGAACGATTGTTTTGGCAGGAGTCTATTATCCTGTGACACTGGTTTGACTTTCAGTTATAGAGGTGGCCCTGGTGCAGGTTCAGTCACTGCTCCGAGAATAGTGAGTCCCCTGCACTGACTCCGACAGACAGACAGCTCTACGTTACACCAGGCTGTCAGTCATGTCAGGGGTTACAGCTGTCAATCACTATAGGACTAAAGCTCCTCAAATAATATAAAAATAGTGAGATACCTAAAAAGACTAGCATCTACATAGATAGCTCCTATACATGGGTATATTGATGATTACTTGAAATGTTGCCCTATTTTTCAGGCACAGTAGACTTTATACAGCAGCAGGAATTGACTCATGACTTTGTTGTGTGATCTGTAGATAACGTCCGATCTGTGATTTTCTCAGGTTTGATAAAACAGTGAAGTCCTCCAGCTCCTTCTCCCATGAACACGGATTTGCAATTGAAGTTGGCGCCTCTCTTACATTTAAAGCCGGGATACCCTGTATTGCTGAGACTGAGGCGTCTGTCCATATAAATGTGAGCACCTCCCACAACTGGAGCTTCACAGAAACCAATGAGACCGAGGTAAAAGAAACTTGTCTGTCATTAGTAGTATCTGATTATCATCCTCTCCAGCCATGGTGAGCGGTATCTAATTATCATCCTCTCCAGCCATGGTGGATGGTATCTAATTATCATCCTCTCCAGCCATGGTGGATGGTATCTAATTATCATCCTCTTCAGTCATATTGAGCGGTATCTAATTATCATCCTCTCCAGCCATGGTGATTAGTATCCAATTATTATCCTCTTCCGTCATAGTGAGCGGTATCTAATTAACATCTTCTCTAGCCATGGTGGGTGGTATCTGATAATCATCTGCTCAGCCATAATTGGTGGTATCTGATTAGAATCCTCTCTAGTCGTGGTGTGTGGTATCTGATTATCATCCTTCCCAGCCATAGTGGGTGGTATCCAGTTATCATCTTCTCCAGGTGTTTTGGGTGGTATATGATTATGATCTTCTCCAGCCATGGAGGGAAGTATCTTATTGTCATCCGCTTCAGCACTGTGTGATATCTGTTTATCATCCTTTACATTCTCTATATGCCTGGTTAATGATTTCTGATTATCATCTTCTTCAGCCATAGTGGATGGTATCTGATTATCATTCTCTATAGACCTGATGAATGGTTTCTGATTATCCTCTACTCTAGCCATGGTGGATGGTATCTGATTTGTATCTCCTCAAGCCATAGTTGGTGATATCTGATTAAAATCCTCTCCAGCCGTTGTAAATCATGTCTTATGATCATCCTTCTCTCCAGCCCTGGTGGGTGATATCTGAATATAATTGTCAGGAAAATACACTAATATATGTTTTGTTTCCACTTTCCAAGAGTTAACAATCTTCTCTGCCTCATTTGCTTTTCTGCAGGACACTGCCTCTGTCTTTGTCCCTCTCTTCTCACTCACTACTCCTTTCTTCAGGAAAGTAGCAAGCCTGAAATGTAGTTTATTGCCTTATCAGATAAAGTTTGGAGGGAAAAGAAGTGAGCGCATGTAAGCCCTTTGTTACCTCCCCTCAAAACACTTTGTTAGATTTCTTACACTCCAATAGTACCAGAATTACATAGATTAGATTTTCAGAGTCCACGCGACTTGGGATGCTCATACCATCGTTTTTTTGCACCGAAGGTTATCAGAAACCTAGAAAATTAATTGCTGCCCATCAGCAAGTCACAGCCATATCATGTGTGGTCTCAATAAAAACATAAAATCATAAGGAAAAAGAGGATGCTAATGTCTATGTCCTGTCACCCTTGAGCACAAAGATTTGGACAAAAATAGGAATTGATCATTTTCAGAATCATTTGTTCCTCCCAGTGATGGCCTATTTCTGTTAGATCAGCAAGGCTGAGTTATCCCCAATAAGATTAAGGCAGGTACTAGGGATGGGCGAATCTACTCGCTAGGACTCGTTACTCGGCGAGTAGTAAGGGACTCGCAGGACTCGGTACTCTGCGAGTTTCCCAGTGATTACTCGCACGAGTCCAATGCAAATCAATATCAATCCTAGTTTTGTCAGAAACGCTGACAAAACTAGGATTGCCATTGTTTGCATTAGACTCGTGCGAGTAATCACTGGCTACTGTGCCAGTGATAGCAGGGAAACTCGCACATAACTGCTGTTTCTTTGCGAGCCGAGTCCAGCTGTCTTCTCTGTGCAGCTCTAGGGTCCTAGAGCCCACCTGCTGCAAGATGTAGCAGTGCTGAGATTGTTCTCAGTCTGCTCATTCCCTGTGTACAGACATGAATGTCTGTGTACAGAGATGATGTAGCAGTGCTGAGATTGTTCTCAGTCTGCTCATCCCTGTGCATAGACATCTATATTTATGCACAGGGGATGTAGCAGAGAGGACATCGCGTTTTGGACTGCGTCGGACGGAAGAGGATTTTTTTAATTAAAGATGGAGTCCCTAATGGCTTTTTTTTTAATTTCAAATAAAAATTTTTCTCTGTGTTGTGTTTTTTTAACCCTTTATTGGAGATTCTTAGTGGCTGGGTCAAACGTGGCCTGACATTAAGAATCTCGGGATTAATACCAGCTTGTATAACAAAGCTGGTATTAACCCCTTTATTACCCAGCGTGCTACCGCCACCAGGGCCGCTGGAAGAGCGGGGTTCAGCGCCAGAGGATGGCGCTTCAATGAACGCGCCATCTTCTGGGGCGGCTGCGGGCTGCAATTTGCAGCGGGGGGTGCCCAGAAAGCTTGGGCATCCCTGCGCTGCGGATTCCAGCCCCCAGCTGCTTAGCTGTACCTGGCTAGACATAGAAATTGCGCGGAGCCCCACACATTTTTTTTTTTATTATTTAATGAATTTCAGAGTCAGAGGCTCAGAGTCAGAGTCTCGGAGTCGGAGTCTCCTCAGAGTCGGAGTCTCAGAGTCGGAGTCTCGGAGTCGGAGTCTCCTCAGAGTCGGAGTCTCAGAGTCGGAGTCTCCTCAGAGTCGGAGTCTCAGAGTCGGAGTCTCCTCAGAGTCAGAGTCTCAGAGTCGGAGTCTCCTCAGAGTTGGAGTCTCAGAGTCGGAGTCTCCTCAGAGTCGGAGTCTCAGAGTCGGAGTCTCCTCAGAGTCGGAGTCTCAGAGTCGGAGTCTCCTCAGAGTCAGAGTCTCAGAGTCGGAGTCTCCTCAGAGTCGGAGTCTCAGAGTCGGAGTCTCAGAGTCGGAGTCTCAGAGTCGGAGTCGCCTCAGAGTCGGAGTCGCCTCGGAGTCGGAGTCGCATCGGAGTCGTCTCGGAGTCGGAGTCGTCTCGGAGTCAGAGTCGTCTCGGAGTCAGAGTCGTCTCGGAGTCAGAGTCGGAGTCGGAGTCGTCTCGGAGTCGGAGTCGTCTCGGAGTCGGAGTCGGAGTCGTCTCGGAGTCGGAGTTGTCTCGGAGTCGAGTCGGAGTCGGAGTCAGAGTCGTCTCGGAGTCGAGTCGGAGTCGTCTCGGAGTCGGAGTCGTCTCGGAGTCGAGTCGGAGTCGGAGTCAGAGTCGTCTCGGAGTCGAGTCGGAGTCGTCTCGGAGTCGGAGTCGGAGTCGGAGTCGTCTCGGAGTCAGAGTCGTCTCGGAGTCGGAGTCGTCTCGGAGTCGAGTCGGAGTCGGAGTCGTCTCGGAGTCGGAGTCGTCTC